>KZ112711.1:0-43507 GCA_002120305.1 Hypoxylon sp. CO27-5 | reverse complement strand
AAATAAAGTTATTTTATTAATTTAATAACAATTAAATTTATTAATAATTATTTTAAATTTAATTTAAACTTTAAAATAATATAAAAGTAATTTTATTTTTACATTTTAATATAAAAAGATTTATATTAATAATACTTTATTAATGCTTTTAATTTAAACTTATATATATTATTATTATTAAAATTAATATTTTACTTTAATATTAATAAATATAAAAGTAATTTAAAAAGTTAAAAATAATAAAAAAGCTTAAAGTTTAAACTTATAATAACTTATTAATTAACTTTATTTATAATAATAAAAAATTGTTAACAAACTGTTTAAAAGGTAATATATTTAAAATATAAAACCATGTATTTTTACGATTTTTATTTATTAAACTATTAATTTTTAAACCTTTTTTTAATTTTTTTTCTTCCCGGGTAGCTCGGCTCGAACCTTGTAAAACTCGGGCTTTTATGTCACTAAGGGTGGCCTTTTAATTATGAACTATTACATAAGCCTTTTACTATATAAAAATGATTATTTTACTATCGTAATAACCTAGGAATAATAGTTAAGTATATAATTATAATTATGTATAAATTTTATCACGTAATCGTAATAACGTAATAGTAATAATCGTAAAATTAAAAATTAAAGCTTAGGTTCGAATTTTACGTAAAGTAAAAATTTAAAAAAAATAATAATAAATAAATAAATAAACATAAAAAGTATTATTTAAAAATAAATAATTAAATAAATAAATAGTTAAATAAATAAATAGTTAAATAATTTAATAGTTAAATAATTAAATAATTAAATAAATAAATAGTTAAATAAATTAAAAAAAAAATAAAAAGTTATTAATTTATTTTTTAATACATTAATACCTTTTTTCTTTTTAATTTCTTTTTCCTTTAATTATTAAAATTTAAATTATAATTTAATAATTTTTTAAGTTTTAACTTTAACATTTATTAAAGTAATTATTTATTTATTATTATTTAAAGGTTATTTATTTAATTTATTATTTTTTAAAAAGGAACTTTTTTATTAAAGGTTAAAATATACCTTAAAAACGTAACAACAATTTTATATTATAATAATATATTACTTATTAAATATTTAATTTAAGTTTAATTAATTAATAGTTTTAATAATTATAAATTATTTTTTATTTATTTATTTTTAATTATTATTAATATTATTTTCGAAAACTTTAATTATAAATAATATTTTTAACATTTTAATTATTAATAACACTTATAACCTTATAAATTTTACTTTTTATAAAGAAAAATTAATTAAAGTTAAAGTTTTAATATTAATAAATTTAATTTTTATAATTAAATTATTTTAATTTTTATATATATTTATTAAACCATTATATATTATATATATAATTTCTTATATAATTTAAATATATAATTAAAATAATTTAATAGTTTAGCGAATTGTTTAATATCGACCATCGTCTTTTACATATCGTGCCGAGCGTTCTTGCTCATATGGCGGACTTTATCTCCATACTCGTCGGCCGTTAGTCTTTGGATGGTCGTTCGCCACATTTTGTTCGAACTTACATAATAGAAAACGAAAGGAATCGGTATAAAACATATGGCAAGGCCGCCGAGCAGGGAATTCCCAGGGCCAACACCAAGTTTGCGGAAAAGTGCCCGTGCCTATTTGTATATTCTGTTTAACTTTGAAGATAAAACAAATGTTCGGGCGACTTACAAAAAGCGGGAAAACAGCACCAAATGTAGCACGAAAGAGTGCGCTGCCTGCAAATATTGATGCGGCGTACTGAGAGTACGTGATGCCCAAATAATTGAATAGCGAGTTGAACAATGTTACCACGCCGATGGAGAATAGTCCCGAGCCTATAATAGGCACAATCCAGTGTATGTCTCCCCTTGATGTCCACCCGTACCAAAATAAGCATATCGGAAGAGCGAAGGATCCGGCGAAAGTGGGCGGAAGTACCATTTCAGGCTTAAAGCCAGGCTTGCTCATTTTAGGGATCAAGCTCACTTTCAACCACCATAAGAAGATAGGTATGGTGATGATGGCAAAAATGAAGATGCTGAGAAACACGAGTCCTTGCTGGCCAGAGTCGAAGCCATAGATCTCACCAAAGACGATAGGGAAGGATTCGAACCAGATGAAAAGTATGCCATATACGAGACCTGCGTATATGTTCATGAGAAGAGCAATGGGTTCAAAAAAGGTCAGCGTAAAAGCCCTGGCAAGAAGTGCGAGGTGGTCTTTCGTGGTATGATGTGCCGCGTCAATCTCAGACTGGCTTCTGAGCCTATCGTTTCCGGTCACCTTTCTTAATCTCTTGGCTCTCTGGTATAGGATGGTGGACGCACTCGTTTCGGGGAAGAAGAAGAACATGGCTATCAGCACGAGGGTGCACATCCACGTAAAGACCCAGATCGTCCAACGCCAACCTTTAGCCGGGGCCAGGAAGCCGCCAATGATTGGACCGAACACAGGACCACAAACGCCGGCTGAGGACCAGATGCAAAGCATGAGTACGACAACGGTCGGGTGAAATATATCGGAGATGGTACCACCACCGGTAGAGAGACAGGGGCCTCCAAGGAATCCAGTCAGGTATCGAAAGGCGAGAAACACTGCCATGTTTGGGGCAAAGCCCACAACGAGCTGTAATAGGATAAAGCCAAGTAGTGTCCAGAAGAAAATGCCACTACGCCCAAGCTTTGGCATTTCAGACATGGGAGACCAGAGCATTGGGCCCGTTCCATATCCGCTGATAACAGGGAGGGGATAGGTCAGCTATGCTCGTAGGCTCGATATACCAACACTCTCGAGGGAATCTTACTTACAGGGTAAAGAGGGAAAGGCCCAGTGTTGCAACAGTTTCACTGACGGCGAATTCCTCCATAATGCTAGCTTCACCAGGTGTATATATGGAACTGGCAATGTATACGGAAAGGTTGAGAATGCACATTTGGAAGGCGATTAAGTACTTCCAACTGTTAGGCCAATTCTGAGGATTCTAAAGTTCGCATGTTAGATAACAATGTTCCCCTCGTACTGAATTGTAGAAGTACACCCATACCTCGGGATCTTCCTGGCCGTACCAGCTCACTATAATAGTATCTCGGCCGTTTTCGGGGTCGTCGTCGTTTGTAAGGTCCTGCAAACCAATAGCGTGCGTACCGTGGTCTCTGCCGGGGTTGTCGAAATACGTACTCCGTTGAGAGGACTTCTCCCATAACGACGGATCAATCTCATCAGGATACCGAAGCAGTCTCTTACCTGTTAGAAACCGTACAAGCTTGCCGAAAGGCGTAGTGCGAAATTGCGTGGCCATGCTAATGGAAGACAAACAAGAAGTAAAATCGCTTGATATTGCTAGAGATATTCGGAGAAATGGACATGAGTAGCAGCTTCAGTATTTAGGCATATAATGCGGTCAAGTATGTAGCAGTATGCTCACAGCATACCGGATGGATTATTTAGAGAACGTCTAGAGACGCCTCCTCGTCGTCCTCCTCGTCATTGCAAGACGGGGATAAGAAATCAAACGCAGAGATCGGACTTTAAAGGGAAATGAATCAGTCTCAAAGAATCTACTGCATTAAGGCCATTAAATCCGCAAAACTGGAGTCCAACTTGCATCCCAGGTTTACCTATGTTTAATTCCCAGAATCGATTCTAAGTCCGATACTTCCGTGGCTGGGTGTCGTGGAGGACCCTCGATAATAAGGCTTAGACTCAATTCGCTTCCCTATCCTACCGTACCTACATATATTAGGTAGGTCTATATATACTTAGATACCTAGGACCCTCTTCCCTTCATTAGTGGTGCACTACGCGATAGTTGATTGCGATGAATCGTGTGACGATAAGATATGAGATGAGAGTCATGTGACTTATCCATCCCTGTCCGTCCATGGTAGATCTTTGTACAATCACGTGAAACCCCGCAGAAGATTCTTCGTACCTAGGTACATTCTGATATTTTCTAACAACAATCTTTAAAAGGTAATTACCTAAAATAATCACTCTTCTCTCAATTCAATATTGTTTAGAAAGACCGGCTATTTGGTTTCCATTTGCATAGGTACCTATATAATATGTCTGCCTAATAGAAATCGAGGTCACGAGAGAAATCCGACCAATGGGCTAGGTTATGGGCGAAGTTACCTTTACGTCCTTGTAAAACCCAAGGGGGGCAAAGCGTAATGGCTCGGCTGCATTTCAGGAGGATGAGGAAATGCACGAGGACACAATGCTGCGAATTGGCGCTCTTGAATTTCAGCCGCGGGGCGGAATCGTTTTCCGCAATCCTTGTCTAGAACTCGTACGAAAGTAGGATTTCGCCCATGGTAATTTCAAGCAGGATGGTGGCTCAGCCTCACAGTCCTTGGCAACCAGCCCAAATTTCGTTATCAACAACGGTATCCTCGATGAGCTTGAACCCCAATATCATCACTTATGCATAGGGTGATGAGAGGTTCGATCAATAATTCACTTCTGTAGAGTTCTACAGGCCTTTCTCACGATGGAATCAAGCGCTGATCCGAGGAGTTCACCAAGCTCCCAGCCACAACTGCCACCCAAAAACGAACCAACGACTTCTACGCGCACAATACCACCCACGGCTTATTTTGAGCCTACTCTGCGGTACCGGAAAACACCCATTTTCCTGTTGATCATATACCTGCCGACCTTGATTGTACCTTGGGTATTAATATGCATCATGACAAAGCGGCCACTGGGGAGTTCGTCTTACTACGAGCAGACGGGTACCGACTACACTAACAATGCGGTGGGCGTCTTGGTTGCGCAGCTGCTGAAGACAATCAACGCCGTGTTAGCGGTCCCAATCATCTCGACGCTCCTGGCTAACGCCGCCATCGTCTACGCGATGCGTCGCCGGCCCGACCAGAAGCTCAATGTGCAGCAGTTGTTTGCACTTGCCGACAAAGGGTGGTCCAATATTCTCTTGTTATGGACCGCCTCTTCTCGCGGTAAAAGTAGCCGTTTTCTGTGGCTGGCGGCACTTCTGGTTGCGCTAGGTTTGGCTCTGGTGTTCGCAACTAACGCCCCTACTAATATTGTCCAGGTGCTGTCCTGCAACCCCTAATATCGGTGCTGGTCACGTTCGAGGCCATCGCGGCGACTTCGTGCTTAGACATACCAATCATAGGTTGCTCTCGATTCGGACCTATGACTATTGGCTACGATCCGGAACCCGCAGATATGCCCCGTCTGCAGCGCGATCTTGTCATGCAAGATGTCTTAGGTCGTTTGGTCACCGTGTCAGATCTTGAACCTCAGCCGAACTTGTGGCCTATCAACCCGGACTCGAACAACTGGATCGACGGCTACACAACACCACCAAACAGGCGGATATTTATGGTCTACTCGACCGATTTTACTCTAAATCCCGATGGCTTCTTCGTAACGGCACTAGATAACGGAACCAACACAGGTGTGCTTCGCGAGCATGCTATACGGCTGAATTCGTCGGTGCATTGCGAGCATATCTCTCGCTCCGAGTTCCCGTCCCCATGTCCAGGTGCGCAGCCTCTTGAAACACGCATCGACCGCTCGGGTCTCAGACTCAGCGTCTGCGCGCCGGGAAATGCGAGTCAGTTCCCCTTCACGCCGAGCCGTCACCGACAGGATATTTCCGAGGACCTCTACGTCGACCTAGAGGTATCTCTCAACACGGCCTCCCAAGCTTATGCCGATAACTTCACTGTACATTGTACTGCATCGACCACGAGGGGGTATTTTGAACTCGGAAATGAACGGAACCACTATGTCTACGGCCCACTATTAGATAGGTGGCCTGACCCCGACGACATCGCGAAGAACTTTAACGACTTCCGGAGCCTTGGTGCGAACTGGGCGCGCCCTACAGAAGAGTAACCTCTACCCCCTCACCGTACGCAGTGCTCTATACTGACGTGTTATTTCAAGGGATCCGTCGACGTCGGAAGGCCGTAGTATTCTACCAGCCGAAAGATCAACTGGGTCACCCTTTAACAGTGACAATTATTACTCGGTTCCGGGGCCACTTATGGTCTCGGCCGAAGTATTATTTGGAAACTACTCGCTCCTCCGATTCATCACAAATAACGTCACGGGTATGACGCCAACACAGGCCTACGAAAGCTTATGTGAACATGGTAATATTCCATTTACGCAACCGATAGGAATCGTAATGTACGGCCCGGGCCCGGAGTCATATTGCTTCGACGCCGCGAGCAAGGTGCGCGACACGCTTGACACGAGCGGGGACCGTTATACGTACAACTTGGACAGATATCTGACGAACATTGTGGCGGCCCACGCGCGCTTATTCAACACAACCGAATACGCCGAATACGCGCTGATGATGAGCATGTACTTCGCTAACCGCGCGGTACTGACTAAGACTGCGTTAGCTGAGAAGCCCTTCGACGCACGCGAAATCTATCATTCTCCGGGCACAATAATGGCGCGCCCAAACATGGCGACGCCCAGCCTAGTCGTGATCACTATTCTCATTTTCATGCAGACGCTCGGTCTACTTGTCGTTATCTGGTTCATCTATTCGGTGCCGACCTGGGCCGCCGCATTTGACTCCATGGAGATAGCGCGGATCGGCAAGGCTTTGGTGGGCAACGACCTTCCGCCCCTTGGCCCTGTGACAGGCAAAGACGAGAAACGGCTGACGAAGATCGACGGTCTCATCGGCATAGCTACGGAGGATGAAGTAAATGAGGGTGAGGTGGTCGATGAAGAGAGTACAGCGAGAAAAGATGGAAAAGGGACGAACCGTGTGGAACTAGCGCTCGGTGGAAAAGGGCTAATCACTCGTGTTACCAAATAATATGTAGAACCGACGATACCCCTTGACTCCATAGTTAGTATAGCGTCCTCAATCTTTGGGCTCCTATCTCATCCTGGATGGACTTCCACTTATAATGCTGGTTACTCTATTCCTAGGTACACTTAAAGGCGGAGGTTTGCATCCAGCAATATACCCCGCGATGAAGCAGCCGTCTTAATTAGTGAGTTGCCACCCATACTACCTATTCTACCATTTAGACGCCCCGGTTTAGATAGGTACCGCAGCGGGAATACTTGACTTGAAATTATCATTTTTTCCACTAATAGCCATTTTATAAAAGGTATAACGCAAATTTATTACGAAGTTACGTTTTTTATATAAAGTTACGTTATTATAAAAAAACCATTATTTTAAAAAAAAATTACGTAACTTTTAACTTTTAATTAATTAATTTTTAAAATATAAAATAAATTTAAAAAAAAATTTAAAAAAGCTATTACTTAAATTTATAACCTTATAATATATATATAATATATATTATTATTAAGTTAATAAGTTTAAATAATTAGCTTATTTTTATTTATTAAAAATATTATTATAACTTAATTTTATATATATAATATTAAAATAATATAATATTATATAATATTATATAATATCGCGTAATATTATATAACACCTATTTATTTTAACCAATTAAAACTTAAAATAATATAATATATGTTACTAATAACGCTTTTTTTCATATGGATAACGCTTTTTTCGTATAGATAATAGTTTTTACAAACTACATTCTCCCGCTATGGTACCTAAGGTAGCATTGATTCGCAAAAGATTTACCTTAAGGCACATCGCACCATCTTTCATAGACGAGAAAATGAGTCCGGGCGATTAAGGCTTCCAATCCGCCTTGTATACCCACATAAGCATTATCGGAGAGGATCTAGGCTTTGGTTTTTGTTGAATCCATAGCGGTTATGTTTACCTCCTAATTAAGTGCCACAAGGAAGTCTTACTAATATCATAAGCCATACTGACTTCAGCCAGGTAATCTAAAATATGGCACCAATAGCTTCCTCTAGGTAGTAAGTCTGCCTATCCGATTAAGACCGTTACCAGCAACCCCAAAGCTACTCGTTTATCATAGGAATTCATGAATGTTTTGAATACTTTGCCTGTTATTGTGGGACACCCATATTGAATCAGATTATTCCTATTATCTGCTTGGTAATTTAGGAGGTAGGTATACTTGTTCAAATGCAGTCTTCCCAGCCTAACAGGATTATGTTATGCATGCATTGATTCAGTGCAATTGGGTTGAAAAAGTTCGCTACGGCGCAGTCGACCCTGGATACGTAGGTACCGAATGCACAACATCTGTTACGGCTCAGCTTATGCCGATGCATATTATGAATTACGGAATTAGTCCCCCACCTACCACTGAATCAGCGTATTTAAGACCTGTGGGATCCGTAGAACGTAAAGCTGCTGTTGGTTCTACTCCACTATAATTTCCAGTGCTTTTCGATCCCAATTCTCCTCTACGTTAATCAGAACTCACCATATCTACACATTATACCGTTACAATAATGGATTCATCAAATTATTCCGTCCCCCAACAGGCTCAAAGTGTTTTCGAGGAGGGCATCCTGGAAAACCCCTTGATAAAGAACCTATCACCAGGATTGCGTTCATTAAGCAAATATGTTCACTTCGAAGGGTCATCGAAACCGAACATTCCTATTAACTGGAGGCTTGCCGAGAGCATCTCGGCCTTAAAGGCATTCGAAGCCACAACGCTGAATTATCTCCTAACTCGCAAATATAAAATTGAGCCAGCCGACATCACCATTAACACGTGAGTCCTAAACACGGCTTCACGTATCCGCGTTAACACCGATATGCTAAAGTCGGCCACTTTAGGGACCACGCCTCCCTATTCTTCATGTCTCTATTAATTACAAGTATCATTAAGGACGGTAAGGCAGTGCCAATCGATCCTTCCTCTAAGGAGATATTGGAATTATTCCCTAGTAAAGACTTACATCGGTCTCATACTTCACTTCATAGAGCGCTCGCCACCAACATCTACAAAACCAAGGATGAGCGATTTTACCACATACACGGTTAGCTTGCCTTTTTACCTACGTAGATATTAATTTCCATGTTCGCTCATATAGAAAATATGAGCTTAGGGAGCATGAATCCTGATTCGACACTGACGGCATTGGGTTTACCACTAGATGGGGAACAGGGCGATACGTACGACACGGTAGTGCAAAAAATCCAGGCAGCCGTTTCTAAGTTCGATTCAGCAGCTCTGGACGAGCTCATGAATAAACAATATCGCCAGGCAGGTACCGTCGCGTGGACGTCAGATGAATACTTTGCTACTGAACACGGCAAAAGGTGCGGACAGATCGGCCTCTACGAGGCTTCTAAATGTGCCAATTCGTCCCAGCCTGCTGCATGGTGGCCGGAGAATGAAAGCTTCCCGTCGTCCCCCAAGCGGCCATTAGCAGGCCTCAAAGTGGTTGACTTCTCTAGGGTCATAGCTGGGCCTGCAATTACTCGATCGCTCGCCGAGATGGGCGCTAGCGTGATGAGGATAACGTCTCCATATGTTACTGACATGTCCGGAATCCATCAAGACCTAAATTGGGGGAAATGGAACTGTTCTCTTCATCTGAAGGACGAAGAAGACAAGGAAAAGCTTAGGGCGCTAATCCGAGAGGCTGACGTTGTCGTTGATGGCTACCGACCAGGCGTTATGGAGCGTCTCGGTTTCGGCCAACAAGCCATTCTTGATTTAGTCAAAGATCGCTCTTACGGTATCATCGTTGTGCGAGAGAACTGCTATGGATGGCACGGACCTTGGGCCCATCGGAGTGGCTGGCAACAAATTAGTGATGCTGTGAGTTATTGGCTGTCCCTAAAAACTTCCGAGTCGCCAATGGTTCTTAGGTACTTTCTTATCTAGTGCTGCGGCGTTTCAATGTCGTATGGAAAAGCCATGGGCAACGATGAGCCGGTTACCCCTGTTTTCCCAAACTCGGACTACTGGTAGGTTCACCGTATTAAGGGAGGGCATCTCTTTCCCGTGATAGGAGCCATACTGATATAAGTTTGTAGTACTGGACTGTGTGGTAGCGCTGCTATCCTAGAGGCGCTCGTCCAACGAGCTGAACACGGAGGTAGCTATGTTATCAAGGTAAGAGGTCTTAATCGACTCTTTATAATACTCTAAATTAAAAGGCATCCCGTTAACCATTCCGTATATCCCTCTAGGTGGCGCTTAACTATTATTCCCAATGGCTCATTCGTTCATGTGGAACATATGAACACCAAATTTGGAACGAAGTTTGGAAGCGCCATGGATCTCCAGTGTTCCGTCACTTCCACGCCATGCAGCACTTGTTACCTGCTATGTTGAAAATCCTTCATCAGCACGACGCACAGGCGCTCTTCAACCCCGCCTTCTTCGAAATTCGAAGAGCAGAGAACTTAGGAGCTACATTCGTCCAAGTCAAGCCTGTAGCGCGATTCAATAATGAGGTAGAGCTTGGATATCACATAGGAACCCGCGGTAATGGCATTGACCAGCCTGTCTGGCCTAAGGATTTAACAACCGAGGTTGTACGCGGAGAAGATTAATCATTAGATATATCTACGATTCAATTGACCTAAGTAGATTCAATTCATAATATATTATTAATGAGGCCACTATATTTACCTCGTATATCGGTAGTTTGACTCAGTTTGTTCCCAAAGTAGGTGTTTGCTTATCAAACCGCGACGCCTCACCCTGAATTGCACCCTTAATTATATTCAGATGTCCAATCACAGAGGCAAATCGTCCTAGGTGCAATCATAAAATCACAAGAGCCAACTTGCTCATTTAATAAACTGGTGTTATAAGCTGCGAGAGACACCGAAACAGTTCTCAATGGGCTCCCGAAGCAGTCACCGAAGCTAGGTAGAGCGCATATTTTTCTTGGGTGTCGGTATTAGTAGGAACTCAGGTACCTAAGAGACGCATCGTGGCGCACAACTAGATCTGGAAAGACCCTTACTTTATTAAACGGCAGATTTTATCCGGGCAAACCAAGCAGCTTTGTCGATCTCCCGTCTGGGTGATATATATAGGTCTCATGTCCGACGGACAAAGGGATGGGTTGTTGGTTCTCATCTGCTGAGCCACAATGTGTTAATTGTCTAGCTCATTAAGGACACGAATTAAAGTTTTACAGGACCAAACCAGAATCCTAGTCATTACGCTTTTATTCACGAGCATATGCACATCCATATTATACATACTATTCCTTTAAATTAGCCGCAGTGATACAGCCATATCTTCTGTACTACTTAACCGAGCTATATATTTCTTCTCGCGTCAGCTCAGGTTCTAGCCGCTGTTTGACGACCTTGATCATCCCGACATTATGAGGTGGTACCCCTTAACTTTCCTGGGCCTCATGGCTACTGGTGTCTACACTAGGATAACAGTATGGAAGCTCCTCGAGCCATGTCGCCAACATAAACAGAAGCTTGCTAACTCACTCTAGAATGGAGGCGAGGTTTTCAACGGTCGTAAAGTATTGCCACTAACTATAAGAGGGATCGTTGAGCCAGATGGCACTGAACAAGTATTCAATGGTACCATTCAGGTGAGTAATATTATCTAACGTGCTATGGCCTTCATATTTCCTTCCCTCATTGATCATCGTGACTTTTTAGGAAATTGAGGCACAAATCCACAGCATTAATCCTAGTTTCTCGTGGCTGGACTTCCGACCCAGCATTCGAACCTTCTCTAAGTCGCCAAGGAAGAGATCTCTGGTAAATATCACCCAGCATATCTATCAACTAGGTAGTTACACACTGAGTGCCCACTGACTATAGGAGTCTATAGGTCAAGGTACTCTGCCACGTACAGAACCTACCATCAGCCTCGAGGGAGGCCGTCGAGGAGATTCAAAATTGGCTGAACGACCCATCGATAGCCGTCGAGGTTCAGGTATCCGCACAAAGTTGTAATAAGTTTTCATGCAAGAAAAACGCTGCAGTATGGTTTTGCAACGACAACTTAGAAGCGATCCAGGAAGTTACCCTCACACTCGGAGCCGGCGTCGGTCAGATCCTTGATGACAAAGAATGCCAGGATCCAGGAAATAGTAACTTGATCCAAGGCCAGGCATTTGACTCGAATGATTATGATTTCAACATCATTGTCAACGGGGATGAATGTCCTGAATAGCATCATAGGTAGCTCTCTCATCTTATTTACCCGACCCGTGCGTTAGAGAGGAAGTACTACGTCCATCGAGTTTAAGGATGCTTCCACTACAAAGGGGAATAGAATACGAAGCTCTAGGTATTCTTATAATCAGGTCCATATTTCACGGGGTAGAAGAATATTGCTATGATGTTATCTAATCGGGGAATTTGGTCCTAGTGTTGCTGGACTCGCCAAAACGCGCGTTTTGGGTAGAAAGTAACTTCCATGGCGGGATGTACTTAGTTTAACGTTTTCTATGCAGAGGTATGAGAGCACCTATCGATACACTCGTGTGCTAGCGATATCTTGCCTGGTTCTATTAAGGCTTGTAGCTTGTTATGTTAACCTCACGATACTCACTAAAATATTGTGTTATGTCAATGAAATCTCTTCAAACGAATGTCTATAATGCCTATGTACAGTTGAAACCATAGGAGGATATGAATACAAGAACAATTTAAATAGAGAACCAGAACTCAAAGACCATCACTGCCTATCCACCGATATTCAACAATGTTCCAATGTTCATCGTCTTTCCTAGCCAATATATAAGTTGAAACTGCTAGCCAAGCGCTTGATCCCGATGCACATGTTTATGCGCACTGGAGGAATGCGTTTCCGGGAGGCGGGCCGTGGCGGATGACACCACACTCCTTGGTTTGAACCTTGCCCTTCTTGTTCCAGGAATATTCGAAGATGACGCGATCCGGGAGGGTATTCACGGCCTCACCAGGCTGCCAGGTTGAGCCGTCCGGGTTGAGGGGGTACTCGGCCTTGTTCTTGCCGCAGTTGAACGGGAATTGCTCGTTGTTGTTAAAGAAGTGCGGGTAGTCCTGTGGGCCGGGCCTCCACTTCTGACCGTGGGATTGCAGGATCTTCTGCGCCGTGGCCTTAGCAGCAGTTACTTGGCCCTTGGTATAAGAGTGTGCAGGGTAGTTGCGGCCCTGCCCGTTGTTTGTAGCCGGGCAGTCATAGTTGGCGCGCACGAAAAGATTCTCAGCGGAGGTGACGCCGTCGGCTTCGGGGATGGGGTTGCCGCTGACCATAGGGGCCAGCAGCAAAGTGAGAGACAAGAGAGTGCGAGTGAGCTGCATTTTGAAGGAGTGGATTGAAAGTCGTAGCTTCACTGAGATTGTGTTGGTGCCTAGCAGTATGATGATAGAGGACTGGACTTGTAGATGAGGATATGGATCGATAGAAAGACGGTCATCTAGGCCCCTTTATATCTTTATGTATGCCTCTCGGGCTAGCTAGACTACCACTACCTGTTGTGGTGATACATCTGAAATACCGAGGCTTTCTGGGGAAAGGAATATCACCTAAGATCGAGCTGTATTGCTGAGATGATCTGAAACCCTCACATTAGGGCCAATATCCTATTACCTCATATTCATCTTACCATTCACATTATATTGGTAATATTTTTAGTCACATGTTCCACCTGGAACCCCCCTCATATCGAAGGCATCTCTAAGCTCGTGTAATATTTCTCGAAACTGTATGTCGGGGACACCCTCGGAGCTGTGGTGATCGGCAAAGCGGCACTCGTTGCGGCGGCTGACTAACCGAAGCCTGAAGGATGTAATTGATATTGGCGTCTTACATGCATGCTGGAGCACCAATCAAGTACCATCCCCAAATATAGACCTGTGTATATACTCTCATTTCATTGACGTATATTGCGTTTATGCGGTGTGGTTACATGATCAGGAACAGAAATCATATACTCGAAATACGCCCCTTTTGAATCTTACGTTATTGACATTGCTTGAAATGGAAATTCTTTGCTGTCCGCCTCAAGCCAGCATAGAGATGGTGTGGGTTGATCGTCTCCGATAAAAAGCGGAAGAGGCGCAGCTATTTCAACGTAGCTATGATGTCCGTTGAAAAGGGATGATAGGCTCGGAACAATCTAAATCCGACAGCGCCTCACCTTCAAAGCCGTCCTATTCGTTTGTGAATGCAGTTAAATCCAACGTAAGCACTTTCTAAGCCCCAGACTACCCCTTGATTGCTTTATAAATTAAACTACATCATATCCAAAAATAACAATCGCTCTTATTATATTCATGTCCATCTGTCGTCAGCAATGAGATAGTTCTTGAAAATGTAATTATTACAGGGACTGATCGTGTCATTTGGTTTAGCCTGTCTTCATCACCAGACCTCTCGGTTTAATACCCCTGGCCAATCCTCATATTGAACGTCAGCAAATCTCCCCATTTGTAAAACATATTACAATCTGGTCTACATTCGCCATGACTTCTGAAGACTTGGACGTTTGGGTTGCCGCTCAAAAGAAGCTTCCTCGACCTCCTACCGATGAGGAATTAGCAGCATTCCGGGAGTTCTTAGAGGCTCCCGAGAGTGATGTGTGGCTGCACGCAAAGAAGATTGGCGCGCTTTATATCAAGCCACTCGAAAAGTCCCGCGTTGATATATTCTGGTTTGTCCTTGGCGACGCAGTCAACAACCTTACCTCTCAGAATGACAAGTTAGCCGAGCTTGTCCTCAAGCTGCAACGCCTTCCAGATGGCAAAGGAGTTTTAGGCCCCGAACCATGGTGGAGTGACCTGCCGTGTTTCAACAACTTCTGGACAGAGTGGATGCAGTTCCAATGTGTGTAATATCCAAGCCATCGGCGAGATCAAGTTGAAATTTAGATTGCTAACGCGTGTCTGCTTTGTTCTAGTTGATGATCTCCCAGAATCCAGTCAGGACTTTGCAGCTAATCGCCAAGCCAACATAAACCGCAATGCTTTCCTTGCTAAACTGACAGCACGTATGGGTAATGTGGTGGATCTAGATCAACGCGAGCGTGGTGGTCAAACTTTGAAACAAGCCTTGGAGCGGACACCAGTGTCGGAGGCCAATATTCTTGCCGCAGAACCTTGGATCACTTACTGTGCCGACAGCTTATATGAGAGGTCCCTGCAAGGTGGACCGATGAGCTGGGAGCATCCACATAATGGCACAAATTGGGGAACTCAAAAAGGCTGGAGCAAAGCACGTTGGCAGTATTGGCGTAAAAGATTTCAGGAGATCTCCAACACGGTTAAGGTAAAGGACGAGATACGAAACGTGGCGAAAGAATGTGCTGAAAGCATGGAGGCAGTAGAGAAATCCAGGGGTTGATAATACGAGAATATCCTGTATACAAGTATATTGTTCGTGTGAAACAATGTTCCAACCAACATAAATAAAAGCAGTGTATACGCGCAGAAGAAAATTAACTCCCATTCATTCTCAATCTAAAAATCCTAATACTTACCTTCTTATAATATTTGTGTTCTGGTAGGCAAATAAATTTTAACTCATCATTGATGCCATAGCCTTCACAGAGGCATATTAATAGATAACGGCCTTGACCTATCCTAGGTTCAAGGTTGGAAAATGATATATCAGCTATTAGGGCGCGCAATCAATCTTTTAAGCCCAGTTTTCAGAGTAGGGAAAGAGATATGATTGTTATCTGAGCCTCTCACAGAAAGCCGAATGCCCTAGACTTACGCTTCCGGACTACAGTGTGTATAAACCTTTCTAATCGATTCGACATGTCCCAGTGGGGGTTTAAGAGTTGCATCACGTATCGCTCGTGGCCGTGATAACCGTTCCTCGATGGACTGTGACCACGCGACCGGAGTTTGAGTGAGGATACAGAGGTACAGCCGGGAAACCTAGCACAGTGCCAAGGTCAGCGGATCCTATCAAGATCCTAGCCTTGAAAAGGGGGGTATAAAGACGACGTTGCTGCGCAAAGGGATCTTTTAGACCAGTGCCATCACCCATAGGTTGTGTTTAAAAGATCCCCATGACACTTTCGGTGGTCAGCTAGGGGTTAACCGAGCAAACGCCAGCTCAATGGTTGAACATGGGAGTAGGGAAGAATTGTAAGTGCATCGCTAAGGGTTTCAGAAGCCCGAATAAAGATTATTGCTATTGTCGGAGTGCTAGGGAAAGCAAGAGGTAGGTAGCCTTAGGAAATGACCCGTATGCGGAGAAACGACTTGTGTAAGGTAGGTATTTATCAACTGATTATTTGGTTAGAACTCATTCGTATCTCACCGTAGGCTTAAGGCGCAACGGGGCGCCTTAAACACAGGTTGCCCTGATATGCCCAATTTTTACTCCTATTTAGGTATTACCTTCAGCAGTCGAGATCTGCTCACGGCCCAGAAAATCAATATAAATAGCAATAATAATTAGATAGACATGCTTGGTAGCTAAAGAGGATATGTCGTTGGCCTCACCTAGAAAGAGAAGACCATTGAGAAGGAATTACAGTCGAATGCCTCGAAAACGTTCCTCGGCTAGAACTATACCAGAACTTATTAGTATTATGATAGATTTAGATTAGGGTCTATATAAACCTAGGACTTCGCTTTAATTAGTCTGAATCGACCGCGAAACGCATTGTTTGCTTCAACGAAATTTTTACGTTACATAGCGGTTGTCAGCTATATATACCTATCTTACCTACCTAGGTACCTACCGGTTCGAATGTCGATGACAGTGAATGGAGTTCTGAGTTAATCATGTCACCTTAATTGTTAGTATGGGATGTATTCTATTCTATTGGAAGAAGTCACCATTCTAGCCACTATCAACTCTCTGAGTGGTTCAATGTGACTCAGCCTGACTGCGATTTTAGACAGAACTCCCTAACTACCTACCTAATTTATACGTGGGTTAAACACCTCCCACAATCATCTTCCTGGTGAGGCACCGCTTAGAAGCCATCTTACAACCGTGAGCTGTCAATACATATGTCGGCCGGATTAAGCCCGTCAGTTGACCCTTGCGCATCTTTCTCTTTACCGCATCTGTGAGCCTCGAAGTAGCCACAAGATCCTATCCAATAAGTTCTCTCCTTTAAAAACGGCCTCTAAGCTTGATCTACATTCTAAAGTTCCAATTTGCCAAGATACACCATAACCCAATTCTACTCCGAAGACTGAGTTTTGACTATTAAAAGGAGTTACAAGACACCCCAAGACATTTCAACACGACTATCATGTGTTCGTATAAGGAAACCATAATCAAGTGTCCGGGTTGCTCTTTTAAAATAACCGGTAAAATAACGAAGCCCGAGGACTATACCTGGTGCCAACATCGTGGTACGGGCAAATGCGAAATGACGAAGATCGGAGAAGGTGTCACATACGAGTATTGCAATGAATGCAAAGTGAAGCAACCCATTAGATAAGGGCTAGGTTAGTATGGTGGTAAATTGCAAGACAAAATGAATGTATTACTGTCCTCGAGAATCAAGGATTGTACTCAATTGAGAGAGGGATGAAGAGGAGCTGTAATTTGATGGTATATGTGCGTACCTATCAAAGGAAAGACGATCTTGTTCTCTATATAAAGGTGCCTATGCTATGTAGATATCTAACCTACCTCATTCAATCATTAGAGAATGCTGATTAACTTATAAACTAGCAAGGATGCTAGAAGTTTCTTCGCGACATGATACCTAAGTAGCTGCTAAGTAATGTTCTTATTCCATTTTGGAGGCTAGTTACTATCTCGAGAATTCCTGTCCACATTGTCCCAACTTTAGCACATGTGACTTTTTCAGCTTCACTTTACCTCGTACAAGGTTGTCTTAATTTCGATTTCCTCTTTCTCGCAGACTGGGAGCCTTTAGTGTCGTAGTATTTCTACTCCGTTTAGTCAGCTTACCTACCTACCTACTTAGACTTGGTGCCTTATGTACGGGCGACGTAAACAGACCACCCGGGATCCATATCTGATAATCGGATGGGGTACGGAGTACATGAATGCCCGTTTATCTATCAATTCTAGGGTAGGACATGTGCTCTTTCAATACGAGAACGGAAAGTAGGTCTCATTGTTTCCAACCTCGGTTCATACCTGAGAGGCTCTTGGTGCAGCCGGGGTGTACCGGTATTGCATATGCACAAAACCGCGGCTCGCCGAAGAGGCTCTACTATGTGTCTTACACCCTGCAGAGACACTAGAATCAAGTTGTAAGCTGCCTATCCAGGATTAATAGCTACCTGTGGCTTATTCACGAAGCCCGGGGTGCACTCTGGATCGGAGGGTTTGGTCAGCCACGGTGTCCCAATTAGGCAACTCGTCATAGGTACAGGGCGGTAACTCCCGTGGGAATGCCGGAAGCAGCCTCCAGCGGCGCCGGTTCCATTGCGTTACGTTACCTGGAAACGAAGGAGCATTAAGCAACCTGACAATATGGGCATGGCATCGTCTTCAAGATCTTATGTCATCGTCTGGTCGGCGGCGACGGCATTCTACATCCAAGGTTGTTGTCTAGGTTTGATCGAGTCAGTTCGCCTGGTCCAATCCGATTTGTCAACAGATCCCATCAAATTTGTGCATTAATAACATCATCCTCGGTTTGGCTAAGTTGATTCGTTGGGATTGCAATAACCCTGGAGACGGAAACAATGCGGCTACGAGTCGTCATCCGTAGACCAGCGAGCTCCTTAATTAGGTAGGTCCGTGAATGGCGTGAATGGCGTCAATGCGAGGGACGAGCAAGTAATGTTTGTCGTTCGCCGAATTGTAAATGTGATGCGATTCTTGCAGATATTATTGAATTGTTTTCAGCGGCCTACCACGTCATGTCACCAATACGACAGATAGGTGCCTATTTTTACTTGCCTACCTACCTACCAACACAGATCAAGACAAACTCTGATAGGAGGAACCCGAGGTCTTGCCGAAGCGACTGGGGGTAACGAGATTATTGCATGAATTTGTCAAGATCCAATCAATGCAAGGAGCGGCGATGATCATATGTGGCGAAACTGGGGAATTGAGAGATAGATAGGCATGTGGTTGGATAACAGCTTGGGCTAGACAGCATTTCTTCATTTATTGTAGGGGCTCAGCTAACTGTGTATTTATCCTATCAACGGCCTAGGAATGCTGGCTTCTCTTTTTCAGCCCCCCCTGATCCTCTCGGTCGGGAAACCCACCTGCACCTTTCGCTTTCCACCTTCTTGAATCTCGGAATTTGTTATTGCTGGGATCTTTTACCGCTAGCACGTGCTATTCATTACAATGTGCTAGAGACTAGGTCTAACGAGTCTGAGATCTACAGCACATGGTTCGAAGCTAATTACATTGCGCACTAAGACAAATATTCTAAATGGAACAAAGTTATCGTGATGATGGCGACAGGAGATACACCTACGTCATTTTTCTCTGACGATACCAACGGAACCAACAAGCCAAGTGGCCAAGATCTGGGGAAAGGCTTGTTTCTTCTTAGTCCTGGCTCAGGTCTCACTCTGCCGAGCAAGAGAATGCGCCTCCTCCCGTCAATGCAAGTCTATGATTCACCAACTTACCAGCCTAGTACTTAACGGCAGTCACCTGCCAAAAGGCGCCAAGTCCCAATTAATAACATCTTCTATTGCACAACACCCCCACGGCATGCCTTTAGGTGGTGTGGTGACGGGTGGTGTAGTGTGTGCCCTAACATGATAATCCCCTGTATGAAACGCCACTACAGCCCGGCACATATGGCAGGGAATGTTGCATATTTACGCAGATCTCCAACGCTGTACGGCATGTCCCAGCCGCGCTAAAAGACGCACGAATCAGCCGAGCGCATTGCATAGCTCGCAACCTAACTTACTATAGAGCTGCTTAATGTGGTTGGTCTAAAACCTAAAGAAGCTTCTGTTGTAAGACATTGACGACAAGAATCATCCATGCGGCCCTGTCCCCTTCATCTCTTTGTCTCTGTGTATCCGTCAAATCACCGCCTCCACCAACACAGCTCCCGAGTAAGCCTCTCACATGCTTCCGAGAGTGGTCCCGATAATCCATGGCCTTTCGGGAGCAATCAAGCAGCGATCTACGCCAAGTGAAGACTGGCCAGGGCCAAACGGGAATTGCGAGCAACGGCGTGGAGAACTGGAGAAAGCGACCCAGAAAGGGGCAATGGGGCCGCCGGCCGTTGGGCAATGAATTAAGCATATCAAAGTGACTGGCCAATCAGTGCGAAACTCGAACCCAGTTGTTCCAAGTCCACTGCTTTAGATGTACTCGCCAAGCCGCCGCATTCCACAAACCAGAAGCCCTGCCGACCTCCTCCACCTCGCACAGCCTGAGTCGATCACGATGGCCAAATGTTGACTCAAAAGACGTGATTTGATCTCAGTGGCTTGTGTTACTTGATATAGCTGCTTGCCCTTAACGGCAGCTGTGGTTAGCTGTGGTTACAGAGCCCACACACATGGGTGTAGCTAAGGGTAGATAACTAATAATTGTCTCAATTAAGTGCAACTTCTTCGGGGTCGTCGATTGAGATACTTGGAGATCTGCAGTCCCCTAACCTAGTCCCTGTTCTATCCCAATCCACCTACTCTTTTCGTCTTGTTCACGATCGAAAGGTGACCAGCTATAAATACCTGTTTGCTCTGCCGGCTTAGGCAAACATCTCTTCATCATCCTCAAGCAAGGAGGTCTTCAGCTGCCAACATTGGTTCAGCCTTTCTTCTGAATATATATATCACATCTCTAATTGTCTTTCGTTGTATCCATTCGGTCTTTAAATCGCTCCTTTACACTGTATATTCTATCAACATAACTGTACCGAGTCTATTCACAATGGTTAGCTCAGCTGCGAAATTTGCTGCCGTGGCCGCAGCCGCCGGTCTCGCAACCGCCACGCCTACCCCACCGGCCAAGGTCGGAACCTTCTCCGTCCCTCAGGTCAAGAACCCCGGCTTCAAGCCGCACGGTCCCGCTCAGCTGGCCAGGACATACCTCAAGTATGGCGCCCAGCTGCCGGACGGCCTTGCCAAAATTGTGGCCGACTTAAAAGTCTTCCGACGTGACAGCGGAAGCGCCAAGGCCACTCCTGAGCAGTACGATATCCAGTACCTGACACCCGTCTCGATTGGTACTCCAGCCCAGCAGCTCAACCTGGACTTCGACTCCGGCTCTTCGGACCTCTGGGTCTTCAGCACCGAGCTCCCGGCCAGCTCCGTCAACGGACAGACCCAATACGACCCTAGCAAGAGCAACAGCTCCAAGAAGATCAGTGGCGCCAGCTGGGAGATCTCGTATGGTGATGGCAGCTCGTCTAGCGGCGACGTCTACACGGATACCGTAACCGTCGGCGGTGTCACATTCAAGAATCAAGCCGTTGAAGCCGCATCACAAGTTTCGGAACAATTCCAGAGCGACACCAACAATGACGGTCTCTTAGGTCTGGCCTTCAGCAGCATCAACACGGTGCAGCCCCAGCCGCAGAAGACTTTCTTCGACAACATCGCGTCCAACCTCGACACCGCCGCTTGGACCGCCGACCTTAAATACCACGAAGGTAGGATTGCCTTGACCCCATTTGCTTACAGACCCCTGTATCGACTGCTAACGCTTTGACCAGCTGGTACTTATGATTTTGGTATCATCGACAAGTCCAAATACACAGGTGATATCACCTACACGGACGTCGACAGCAGCCAGGGATTCTGGAGCTTCACCGCGTCAGGCTACGGCATCGGCAACACGAGCTTTAAGAAGACTAGCTTCGACGGTATCGCCGACACCGGCACGACCTTAGCCCTGCTATCCGACACCATTGTGACCGCTTACTACAAGCAGGTGTCCGGCGCCAAGCTGGACAACCAGCAAGGCGGATACACGTTCCCATGCGACGCTAGTCTGCCCGACTTCGTCTTCGGCGTCGAGAGCGCTAAGTTCACCATTCCCGGCGAGTACATAAACTACGCTCCTGTCGATGACTCGACCTGCTTCGGCGGTATCCAGAGCGATCAGGGCATCGGCTTCTCCATCTTTGGTGACGTCGCTCTCAAGGCCGCCTTCGTCGTGTTTGACCAGTCTGAGGGCAGCCCCAGACTTGGTTGGGCCACCAAGAACTTATAAATAACTATTATATAGGCGCTGGCGATGCGCTTGTATTCGCTCCGACGGGCTGATATAGCATTTACAGAACGCGCACTAGGAAATGGCTGCACGTTCTTAGGATATTGTGCGGATGGGCGAATGGATGACGGGATGTATCAGGGCGGTTCGAGGATGACTGACGAATGCTTGTATATGATTGACGCCACGTGAGTCCGTGCGCATCGCTATTAGATGTGGCGCTCTGTACATCACCTTTTCGGGCGATAATGAATTCAATTCTAACGTTCCATTTTCCATTTTGACGGCTACGAACAGTTAGACTCTGATAATAGAGTCAATCCTCTTTGCTAAGTGTTGGGTCTTTCGACCTATGCAACTAAGATTATTCGAAGCATGATGGTTCCTAGGTTGTCCCAACGATCGGATCCCCTTCAGTACCCTAGGTTGGTGATTCGCGATCGGGAGCAGTAATCTCGTTGACCTGATAACTAGATACTTTTCGCCAACGCAGTAGCTCCGTTGACCCGATTCTACACAGAGGAGCTCTGTGACCCTCATCAAATACTAGGACGAATCCTTTCCACAATCGAAATTCAGTTTACCTTCCATTCTCCCTTATCTAATTGCTATAGAAGTCATAAAATCATCGCTGTTATGATATCCCATACCTCCCACAATCGTAGATACGTATAGAAACGGTCCCTATCTCTGCTCGCCACCAACACAGACTATTCGACCCTCGATCCTCGGCGCGATTGCCCTAGTCCAATCGACGTTGAACTCTCCCTCCTTGAGCTCCTCGCCGACGCGGCTCTGAACTCCCGCGATCCGCGCCCACTTGGCGAAGACCCGGCGCATGACTTGCATTTCCTTGTCGATCATTTCGATCTCGCCGACGTACTTCCGGTGTCTGCTGCCAGCCTCATCATTCCCAGAGTCGTTGTCGGACTCTTCGAGAGGAATAGCCCACGTCTTCCGCTCTCGGATCTTTTGCGGAGTCCAGTCATTCCACCCGGAGGCGTGCGTTTGCATCGTGGGAGTCACCGGACTCGTGGCTGTGGGACTGTGATGGGTATGATTCGCGCTGACCTTGCTTGTGACCTGGTCCCAATGCCGGCCAACTAGAGTATGTTAGTCTACGTGGTCTTCCAAGCACTTTAGGGGGGCTCGATATCTCCTTCGAGATACCAGATTCGTGAAGTAAGTCTGAGTGTCCTCAGCATCAAAGTTGTCTTTGATAACAGGTACTTGGAGATCACAAGAAGACCGCTGGGGAAAAGGGGAAGGTTTCTTACTGTTATTTCCCCAATATTTCCATTGCCCTAAAACGCGAAGCGACATGAAGTACTGACGAAGCATCATCGAGATCAGGATCCCGTTCTCTTCAGATACAATCTCTTCCGCTTTGCCGCCTTCCGATTCAATCAAAAGACTGTCGTAACCATCCTTACCACGGGCCACTGCAACGTCGACTCAGTAACTTTTCTCCTAGGAAAGGAATTCAGGAGTTTTAGGGATGTCTTAGGAGCAAAGACCCCTCGGTCACCTTGATTAGGGAACTCCAATTCTTAAGACAGGGCCTAAAGGAGAAATAAAGAACTCTCAATATTACTTACTATAGCCTCGTGTCACCAGGACATACTGCTTAGCCATGTCTATCGGCTCGCCCCCAATTGTCGCTGACACTATACGAGATCCGGTAGGCTTACTACCATCAAACTTGAAGCTGATATTTGAGACTTGAGGGAATCGTCCCTCAAGCGCCGGGTACTGAGACAGGCCATTTTCTAAAGCATCCCAGATAGCTTGCCCGGTAACCTTGATCACCACGACGGGATCTTCAAACGGAAAGCAGTTCATCTATTACATCCCAGTTAGCAAATCTTCGTGCCGGTAAATAGCTATTGATGACCTCGGAATGTTGCTTACGATATCCTTCAACAGAATCGGACCGGCTGGATAGACTTGGTCACCACGGACAGTACCAGACGCCATTATACTACAATCTCCTGAGTAGTAATGGCGCATGATATCGCAGACCCAGTTGGCAATATTACTCTCCCTCAAACGGACGGTGCGGAATCTAGCATCAAGCGGTGCAGCCGTGTAGCCGACAGGCTTTTGAAGAGTCGCCTTGAGATTAGCAGTTAGCTTTTCAACTAACTCGACGGTAGGTCCATGAGCTGGGATGGAAGACGTGACATCTCGCCGTATGATATCAATATCCCATTTCCCCGGGTTATCACTCTTCCGCCTAGCTTCAATGTAACTTAACTGCTTAAAGTCAGTTCCTGAACGTAGAACATGCGTTCCTTTAATGATACTGTGGCTATAATAATGATCATGGCCACCAAGAATGATGTCGATCAGGCCGTCGGTCTGCTCAGCCAGCTTGTTGTCATTCGGCTCTCGCATGTGTGTGATGGCGATGACAATGTCAGCCCCCTCGGCTCGCAGTTGAGGGACGAGCTCTTTCGCAGTCTGCGTCGCAGACTTGTAGATAAGATCGGGGGGAAGGCTGTTTATGGTAGCCAGCCATTCACGCTCGCCAAGACCGATCAACCCAATCTTGAGGCCGTTAGATGAGGTAATAATATGGGTTTTTTTGCAATTCCCAATGGGGACTGAATCTCCCAAGGCAGGGTCCAGCACATTCGCGATGAGCCACGGAAACTTGCATTTAGAGGATAAATGTTTGAATTGGCGAACTCCAAAATCGAGATCGTGATTCTACCTGTTCCATAAGTAGCTATTTTTTAAGGGTATTTTAAATCGATACATACCCCCAATGCGGCGGCGTCTGTCCCTATGTTGTTCAACAGCGGTACCATGTGATCACCTGCCAATTAGATTGTTCAGTCTCAGATTTCTTTCATCTCCCCATTCAATCCCAGAACGGGGAAAGAGGATGAGGATCGGCATCGGGATCAGATCAAAATTGTGTAAAGCAATTCAAAGTTATCATAAAGTCGAAAAGACCTGCATTAGACTGCAAATATCTTAGGTTCTTTGTGCTAATGCATACCTTTAGTGACAGAACTCTCCAAGCTGGGATTGAACGCATCGCCGGAAAATAGCGTCACTACGTTCGGCTGGTCTTTGAATTTTTCGTCATCCTCGTAATGCTTTATGAGAGACATGAATCGAGCGACACCTCCCACCGGTTCGCTGCTAGATTGGTCGACATGATAAACGTCATTGTAGTGCAGAAGTCTTAAGTCCGGCGGACCGTCGTGAATCCCCGAGCTGTAAGTTACGGATTCATCGGGAGGCACCTCAGTCTTCTTTTCAGGCATGGTGTTGTAAGTGATGTATAAGTGATATGAACAGATGGACTTTAGAGAGCCTCGTAGCGAAAATGAAAAATAAAGACAATGATGATAGTTTCGAATATGAAGACGTGAAGACGGCAGGGCGGTAAGACGATAAGCGTTTGTTTCTATTCGACTATATTTTAGTGGGACTTGCAGTACGCATCGGTGCACAATTTGCTGGGCTTTCATCAGATCCGACAAGGTGAGCCCTGTGCCCCTGAGAAGCGGGATGCCGTCGCTCAGCCCCATTCGCCAAAGCACGCGAGCTACCCTAACAAACCGGCGAATAGGCGTCCACGTTCTCACCGTCTCTAATATTGCTCGATCTTATTCAATTCGTACAGTCACGACGCAGCCAGTCAGTCTTCGAAGTTCCCAGCGTAATATCACAGACAATACATAAAAGGATAATGGGTACGTATCAGTTGTCAAAAATTGGACCCTTGCGAAAGATGATGATCCTGCATCATTTTCGGATACACCAGAAATATTAATTCGTAACACGTCGCACGTAAAATTATATCCCGCCAGTCGGGTTATATTTTCTCTTCCCGCTCCGAATAAGCATGTTGAATACATATTTCGAGTCATTTCGTTAGGTATCTACACAACATATAAACACCAGACCCCAATCCTTACATATCATGATATTCGATGCTGCTGTCTAGTTGTAGCTGGCTTAGGGCTCTCCTGGCCAGATTGAGTCTGCGAGTTGCCTCACCAGCTTTAACTTCGCGACCATGTCGTCGTGCGTTACCGCGTTTCCAAGATGGTGACTAGCGAATCCACACTGGGGGCTGACGCCCATTCTCTTGAGAGCCTCCCCGCGCGTCTGGCCGGCACCCTTCGCAATGATGTCGGCTGCTTGGAACACTCTATTGCGCATCTCTTCAATATCTTCGAGCTCGGGGAATTTGCTAGTGATGACACCTAAGATGACGTTCTTGTGCGGTGGCAACTCCTTCAGAGGTTCAAAGTTGCCTGCTCGCTCAGTGTCGTATTCCAAGAAGTACGTGTCGGCATCGATGTCGTTGAAGAGCTTGGTAGCAATTCGATCGTATCCGCCTTCTGAGAAATGCCTACTGTTAGCGAAATTACCCCGGCAGAGGTGAATTCCCAAGTGCATGTCAGCCGGGCGCGACGACACGCAGTCGTTGTACAGCTTTATGTACGAGTCAAGAAGAGCGTCCGCATCCTCGCCATCCGCCTTGAATCCGGCAAGCATCTTCTCATCGCAGAAGTCTATAATTCCAACCTCGATTAGCATCTGCTACCTTCGTATATGGCTAAAATTATTTTGTATCTCACTTACAGGCCAAATTCGGATCATCGATGGTGACATTTCGGCAGCCGTTGTCATACAGCACCTGCAGTTCCTATAGTTGCACCAAGTCAATAACGGCGAAAGTGAGATTGGATTCGATCACCTAAGTATTTCCAAAGGTAGCAATCAAGACAATGCCTATTGACGAAAGGGGTTCAATAAGACAGATAATTCAGGGGGTTTACTTACTGTTTGGTACGCTTTGGCAATGTCGGCAAAGTATTCGGCGTCGTTGGCGTACACCTCTTTTGGATATGCTCTACCTTTCTTATATCGCAAGTGGTACCTAACATAACACAAAGGATTAGCGCTCCGCGAATACTTCGGCACTAGGAAGAAGCATTGGCAGAAGCAAACTCGCAAATTGATAGCTTCAAGTAGAGGCTTCTCACCATTCAGGAGCGGCCAATGTTATCTTCAACTCCTTCACTTTCTCAGCGGGAACTAGCTTTTTGAGGTAGTTCCAGTCAGATAAGTACGCACTTCCAACATGCTTAATCTTGCCGACACAGACAATCGTCTCGCCAGGTTTATGGCCAGTCTCGGCTGGATATAACACAATCAGCCCGTTTGACCAATAATCATAACAAGAGTCATCATTTATCCCCGAGAAGACTCACTGAACGCAGCAATATCCGGGACATACATCCGAAACATTTCCCACTCGGGGTTCATTATCTCCTCGAATCCCTCGAGGTTAGGGAAGAAGGTTCCCCAGAACTGATGACGACGATATTCACCATCGTTGATAGCATGGAATCCAAGATCTAGTTGAAGCTTGACAATCTCGTTGATAGCCTTGTCTTCAATGGCGTGTAGCTCTTCATCCTTGGCAATGTCGACGGCCTTCTTGTCGTCAAGCTGGAGACGCTTGTCGATCAGCTCCTTTGGACGGAGTAGCGAGCCCATGTGCTCAGCACGGAAGGGTGGTCGTTGCTTGTTAGTCGGCATCTTGGTTACGGATCGAGACTGAAGTGAGTCGTTAAGGGTCGGATACCTATGTTCCCTCGAGGAAGTCGGGAAGATATGCGGTGTTTTGCTATTGTCTACCTAACTGGGAGGGAGGTCCTAAGTGTGTCAGAATGGACCAGGGTGGACCAAGGAGGAAAAGGCAAGACGTCATCTCGTTTATCTACTTTGCCCTCGCCATTGCCATTCCCATTGCCATTGCCATTGCCAATGTCATTACCAAAGAAGCGGGGATACTATAGCCCCGGGATCCATTAGATGAGGAGAGATGCGGAGGAACAAGCAGGCAAGCAGGCAAGCAAGGGAAATCACGACTACCAACATTCGGAAAGACTTTGTTTGAGAGGTGCACGAGGGGCACAGGGGTCCCAATTAATATTAGGGGGGCCATAATAGGCACTCTGTCTACATCCATATGTAGCTTGAGGTAAATGGTAGCACATACATATCGCGGATTGTTTTGCTATATGTGGATTAGTGGTTAGTTGTTAGTGGTTAATGGTTCGGCTTATGATGAGCTCAGCTAAGATATCCTTAAAAAAACGCGATTAGACGGACGCATCACTGCATTCTGATTCGATTATCGCATTGCCGTCCTCGATGTCCATAATTTTCCCGTTTTCTCCACGAATTTTGTATCCGACGACCCCCAGACCCCTGTACACCCCGCCTTTGTAAATGCTGACTTACACCCAGTCCATGGGTTCAATAGGCCAGTTACACATCATGGTCAACGTCAAGATCCTCCAGCTGCTGTAACACTTTCTATGTTTTATGTAAATAAGGTATCATCTCGTTCGATCATCCGATACGAATTCTGCGTTCTGCTTACTGACCTTAATGACTTGATGCGAGAGTATAAAGACCGAACTATTGACCACTTCCGACGAGAAGTGTAGTAATAGTGTAGGTGGTAGAGAACGTTTAGCATTCATGTACAGGTATACGGTTATAGAAGAGAGAGCGACTATTACCGGCCCATTTATCCAGATCCTCTTCCTGCAATAACTAAGCACGTAAAGCGGTGATAGGTACCTGGTAATATGAATCTAAGTTATAGGTATCTGGAGTAGATGTCGGGAGTTACATTTCAATACGTATAGAGCAGAAACCTGGATCTCCAAAAGAGCTAGCGCATACGGCGTAGCAGTCAATCGTATTTATATCCTATCTCGTCGCACACATGCAAGACACGGCTTTCGGAGATCAAAAACATCATTTCTATAATTAAACATCAAGCAGGTTTACCCCTTTTTTCTTCCTATATCCGATCGGGATGCCACTTCTAATTGTACGCTTACAGGTAAATACTTACCCACATGTACCTAACCCAATGCATTTAACGACATGGAGTTTTATGCAGAAAATTTAAATATGCTACTACCTAGGGAATATATGTACTACCCAGTTCCGCCAGTTTAAAAAGCGAGTAACGTACCTCTCTTTTATGGGTTCTAATCGCCATACCGGGGTGACCCCCACCTCTTTTACATACATATTGCACGCCGGTTCAAGTTCGTGAACTTATCAACTCCAACCTCAGCTTAATACCTCATCATACTTTAATATCAGCACCAAGCCTAAGACCCCAAACTAGGTATACTACTCTAGAAAACAACCGAAATCTAGCTGTATATTAGTAATTTCAATCTATGTCGCTGGAATCCCGAACCGAGGACACAGACGGATACAAAAAAACAGAGACGTAGAATTATCCAATTATATTGCAACTCGATTATCCCGCTGCGCGAGTAAACAAAAACGATAGAGCAACAACGAATATTATTAATATCAAACAATTGGTTTATTAGTCATTCGTCACAATGGATCGCGTACCCCCGGAGATCCTACTCCATGTCTTCGAGTTTCTCAATAGCCCGGCTCCGTCGCAAGTGCGATTACGCGACCAGCCAAGCGATGATATGTTAGACGTCAAGCCTAAACTATCGCAGAGTCTCAAGACTGTGTCCTTAGTCCGAAAATCTTGGCGGTCTTTGGTGCTTCCTAGCTTATTCCGACACATCTTATGGAGACCCAAGATATCCTCGCTCGCCGCTTTCACGTTAAACCCTATACCACTTCTGCGGTTCCTAGAGGACAACCGGCTGGACCGCGGTGTTACTACCTTTACCATGGTCGTGGACTTCGTGGATAAGGAAGCCGATGCGAGGCATATCACCCCTGAGATACGCTCTGTTGACCTTGAGTGGTTGTGGGATCAGCTGTTCTCCGTGGTCGACCCTCTGAGATTTACCGTTATTGCACCTCCCACTACGCTGGCTGCCTTCATGTCTCGGATGCTCTTCCTAGATGACGCCTGGTCGTTCAGCATTCCTTATCATATTCTCTCGCTTGCTCGAACCAAAAAGGGGTCTTCACGTGACAAGTCATTGAGTGTGCACATAGACGCACATCTATCAAACCTTCAACTTTCTAACCGCGAGAACGATACGTCGAGGCCATCTCAACTAGTTACAATAGGCTCTTCAACAAGCATCCGATACAGGAAACCGCCGGCATGCCCACTTTTCACTATTCGCCCCTGGACTTCGATTCTACTCAACGAAGGCTCATCTACTAAGGTGTACCGAACATACGAGTTCTTCCTCAGGCGCCCGCCGTCCATGCTCGGAGCCCTCCTCGGGTGTGAGGAGCATCCTAATAATACCCCGCTAATACCGCCTACCATTGTTGACTTTAACTACATTGCCATATTTCCTCTATCATCCCATTTTGAGGTCCTACTCCAGCACTTACCCAAGATTGAACGCCTCTTCGTGCAGCTAGCCCCCGGACGGGGTAATCGACTACTAGAAGATAAGGATGAGATGAAACACATCGACCCGGCAGACCTGTGGATGGAGCGGAACACGGCGTATAGTTCCCTAATGCGCGAGTTAACCGTCGGAGCCACCCCCACTGGTACTGCGAGGAATTGGTCGACCCTTCAAGTCTTTGAAAGCGGCGATGCTGAAGACAGAGAGGCCTGGGATATGGCAGTGGAATTCGTCAAGCGTAGCGGGGTTAAGGGCTGGGTAGAAGAGCGGGAGGGCGTACTTGTCAAGCAAGACGAGGATGGGAATGAGACTGGCACCGAACGGGAAATTGATGGCCATATTGCAGTCGAAAACACCCCCACTGGGCCGTTTTAGTTAGTATAGTCCTTTTCCTCACTTTGCCTTATCACTTTCGGTTCTTCTAGGCATGTTGTGTATGAATCCCAGTCTCAACTAAACACGTAGACGACTGTAGCCCTTTTTAGTGAGCCCAGTCTACCTGGCGAGTGCGAGGAGAACCGAAATTTCAACCCCCACCTGCCCAGGTCTTACTTATCATGCTAGCCTTCAACAGTCGAATGAAGGAATATCTGTACTTCAAAAAAAAGATGATATGCCGAACCAATATCCGGCTTTATGTTTGTGGTCAATTTACTGACTTGCTACAAGTCAGGAGTCACTAAGACGATACGCCTTCAACGGCGTTGCCCGTCTGCCATTCTCAAGCATGTGGTTATACATGCATAACGGACCAAACGCCCATTACGGGTAATCACAACTAAGTATCATGCTGATAGACTCTGGCTTTTGGACATCTCTAGGATCACAGAGGGCCAGTATTGTTTGATGCGTATACAGGCGTAGCGCATGTATAAGGGTATTTATCCAAGGATAGAATCTCGATGACTCATTCAAATGGGTATTGGAGCTTGTATACTTACATGATGAGTCAGAACGGTAACAGGAGACTGGCATTGACCAGGGCGACAAGGACTAAAACTTGTTAGGGATCACTGCAAGGCAAGGACCTAACAATCAGGCTTCAAATATCCGTGGCATTTTCATATCTGAGCAAGCCTACCTAGGTATTTATGATGACAACTAATAGACGATACAAAAAAACCTCGAAGTTTCATAGGATTCTAGATATCCAATGAGACCGGATCCACACCTCTATACAACGTCTACCTAAGCACCCTATATAGCCGTCTACCTGCGTAGGCAAGCGATGCTTCATCGCTTTTATATCCGGGCCTGTCCGCCTAGCCCGAAGCCAAATTCAATACATCCTAACGCCCAGAGTAACAATGAGGATGACACCATCCCCCTTCTCACACTTCTACTTATGATCCTCGTAGATTCGACACAAAAATATGTGCCCCAGCATCTAACACCGCTCTAATGTGACCATTTCCGGATATGATGAGTCCTCCGTATATGTTTGACCTGTATCCTATGATTCCATGTATGCATGTGGGCAGGGAAGGAAGTCGACAAAGTGTAGAAAGAGGCAAAAAAACTGAGATTCCATACAATACCGTCTAATCCAACCGATCCCCGTCCTTATCGCTATCCTCACTACTCCAATCCACAGGTCCGGCAACATGAACCGCAGCCTTGCGCTCGGCATCCTCGGTCATCTCGCGCCATGTGCTCCAGCTCAGCATGAGAAACGCGACAATGATCATACAACCACCACCAAGAGCCGCAGGTCTCATGCTCCGCCCCGTGATCAGCCAGTCGGCGACTGCGACAATGAAGATCGTCAGGAGCGCCGCCACTGAGCTTAAAACGGGGTTGGTCAGGGAGATCAACACTAGGAAACTGCCTGCAAAGGTAGCATTCATGATTACGCTAACGAGAAGGTAGAATGCGGCTTCGCCTGTCGGTAGCTCGAACGTCTCCCAGCCTAAGATATGAAGGAGGGGGAGAGGTATCCATAAGACGGAGAGGGTGAAAGCGCCGATGCAGCTCCCGAATGCATTGGCGAAGATCATGCCTCGCATGGCTGATGTACCTTCGGGGGGGCACGCCCATCGCTTGTATAGTACCTCGTAGAGCCCGTATAGCACGCTGCCCGCGCCGATTATCATATTACCCAGGAACCGCATGCCAGCCTCGGTGTTCGCATCGTCACCTGTCTCCGCATCTCCGTCCTTCGAATCTTTGTACACAACAACGAGAACTCCCGCGATGGCTATCAACACCGCGAGCGCCTTGTCAAGGCGCAACTTCTCTTTGAGCAATGGTACGCTGAATACATATGCAAAGAAGGCCGAACAATTGTAGATAGCCGTCAAATCGCTCGGGGTCGTCATATTAACCGCGACATACCAGCTCAGACCTGCCACCGTCAACGCCGTCGTGACGAATGCCGTGGTACGTACAATATAGGGCCATGGACTGCGCTGCATAACATGCCGTTGAATATCCAGCTCCTGCTGAGCGACCATGTGCGCCGTTGAGCGCAACAGGTACACATGCCTACGCCAGAAAGTCTGCCAAGGTACGTTCCACTTCTGCACGCGCAGGATGAGTAGTTGGACGGGCCACAACAGCGCCCACGACCCATGCGTCAGGTACAGCATACAGTACGCCTTGTCCCAGCCCAGCTTGTGTTGCACGTACCGTCCTAGCTCGGTTTGAACACAGAAGGAAATTAGAGAAATAACGAGAAATATGGAAGCGTATGTGTACTTTTTGCGCGCTGCCATACGGGCCTGCGTGTCGGGAGATCGAGAGCGCATCGTCGAGCGCCGAGAGAATATTGGTCTGGTGGTGCTGTGGATGGAGGATGGCGTGGAGACGGGGAGAGGGAGAGGTGAGGTCGGCCGCGAGTTGTTGTACCGCGATCTGCCTCTATCTTCGTCGTCTGACTTCTTAAGAAGTGGCGTGGCCGAGCGGCCGTCAGCCGGGCGGAGGAAGGCTGGCTTCTTGCCATCCAGCATAGCGCCGTCGTCTTCAGAATCGTATGTAGGACTAAGTATTTCGAATCTACGAGGACTGCGAAGACGACTAATATCGGATCGCTCGTCGTCTTCTTGAACAAAGGACAATCTTCGATCAAATACGGGTGTCCTGCCTCCAACGGTATCGGTGCCGCTGCCGATGTAGTCTTCGACGCTAGACCCGTAGGAACTCGCCGACAGCAGCGGAGACGGTTCGGCTTTTGAGTATTGCTGCGATGTCGGTTTCAAGCGAGACGGAATGCTGGATAGGCGAATATTGTTCGGGTTCGATTTCGAAGTAGACATCAATAATAATGACAATAATAATAAAGACCGAATGAAAGGAAAATACAAGTATTAGGTGAGACCAAGGTAGGTTGATAAAAATAAGGTAGGCTATCCTATCTAAAGATAGTACGAATCTTACAGGGCAGAACGGGATACGTAGGTTACGTCGGTCTTGCAGGCAGAGAGAGACTAAGGTTAGGATATTATTCGTCAGTTTGGTAAGGAAAGCAAACTAGAAATGCAAAATGCAGTCAAATGACACCCAAACGAGCGGAATTCCTCGTAGTGGTTGGTTCGCTAAGGGGGTCACGCTAAGATAATTCCCCCTTCTCCCCCTGTTTCTGGTTATCGATTAAGGTGTTGTCGTCTTCCCAAATGAAGATCATCAGGGCAGGTACAGATTTCATTAGTGGTGGGGGGGTAAACCCCATTGGTGCGGGTTGTTTTTCAGGTCCACAGGGTGTCGTTATTTCCTGGTTACAGGGACCAGACATCACCTGTATGTACGGTAGGTAGGTACAGGGCTCACTCTTAATGGTGAAGGTTCCAATAATTATTAGGTGTGCTGCATGTTCCCTCCAACACAGGTATGTACGGGCTACTGTCGTGTCACCATCCAGTTTTACCATGTCCCTTAAGAATGTAGGTAGGTACATATGTAGTCAGGTGTCGGCCCTTAAGTGATCACAACTCTACATACATCTTGCATGGTGACACTACCTTATCATTCCACTCTTGGAAACTCGACTTTCTACCTATAGGTATAGAGTTCACCCCGTCTTAATTAGGATATTTCTACGTGGCCACGCTCTATTTCGCATTCGCCCCAAACAGCGCCTTCTGCGTATCATACGTGTACACAAGGTCCTTGTGCCAGTAATTCGGTGCATCCGGTTTCGCAATCCTCCATGCCTCGTCCAACGCCGCTACGACATCATCCGGTAACGGTCCCTTTTCCAGATTATCGAGATTGCTCACGAGCTGATCGTGCGAGCTGACACCGATAAGAACGCCATCATTGCCGCCCTTTATTTTGAGCTGGCTGTGGTGCACCACCCAGCGTAACGCCACCTCGATCATCGTCAGGTCGGGGTGCTTTTCCAATGCCTTCTCAATAGTCTGGAGAGCTCTGAAGGTGCTCTCCTTGAAATACCGGTTTCGGTAGTTAGCACCCGTGCTACTCTTGGTGCTGAACCGGCTATAATCAGCCGGGTCGATATCCGCACTCTTGATCTTGCCGCTGAATAAGCCACCCGCGATCGGATTGTACACCACAATGTCCAATCCATATCTCCGACAGGCCGGTATCAGCTCCGGCTCGATTCCTCGCGTGATAGCGTTGTACATGCCCTGATATATAGTTGGACGCACCCAGCCGTTGTATTTGCACGTCAGAACCACCTCGGCCACTTCGGCCGCTGTGAAATTTGAGATGCCAAACCGTACAAACTTGCCAGCCTTATGAAGCTTGTCTACCGCCTCAAGGGTTTCGGCGAATGGCGTTGCGCGGTCGGCTGCGTGAAGGTAAACGATCTACAAGTTCTGCCTATCAGAATGCAAGAGTAACAAACGAGGAGCTAAGTTGAGTCGGAACTTAGGAGTAGACTCACATCCACGCTATCCGTACCGAGCTCCTTGAGACTCGTCTCCAGACTCTCAACTACCTTGGCAGCCTGATTAGCACCGGCCTCGGCGGGATACTTAAACTTAGTAGCCAGCGTCAGTCCACGCTCCTTCCATCTTGCCTGGGCCGTGAAGGCCTCTTGTTGGCCACCGATGTAGACCCGGGCCGTATCGACTTCATTATAGCCACGGGCTTGGAAAGTATCAAGAACTCTATTAAACTCATTGATATCAGTAATACGGGCGCCAGCTTCCACATTGGGTCCAAAAGTCATCAAGCCTAGGATGATGCGATCCCGCGGGTTTGAGGCGATCAGAGGCATGGTGAAGCCTGTCTATTGCTGTCCAGATATGCTAGGAAGAAAATTCTATTCTGCGAATGCTGCTCGATCTAGGTATTTCCACCTAAACTCCTAGGAAGAAGGGATTTATCCAGCACTGCTGTGAAACTCGCGAGTACAGATATGAAAGACAAGGAAGAGCGGGGAAGGCAACAGACAGAAAACGGAGGTAATCTAGAATGTTGACGTGCTCCCGTATACATTGACTGTACTATCTCCTATCCCCGTAGCTAGCTCCTAGCTCCTAGCTTTCCTACATACATGTACCTTTTATCGACGAAATTCCCCCCACCAAGATACTACATAGGTAGGTAACTTATGACGAGCGGGGTAGTTATGGATTATGTAGCTAAGGTAGAACTGTGCAACGTAATCGTAGATGATGAGCATTTCAGGTAGCGCTATAACAGGTGCATCCCTACACTATATAGTACATACATTTCAGCGCTTATCGTGCGTACGGTATCCATATACGTGTAGAAATACCTAGGTACGTATCTAACATAAAATCAAGATGACAGCGAGAGTACCTAGGTAACCATATTTGGGTATATACCTTTATAGATGTAGAGAACTATACGTATCCAAAGATAGGTAGCTTGTGTATGTAGGCAAACTGTGTATGAATGATATAGAGAATACCTAGGTATGTAAGTGTTACACCAGGTTATAGATGCGACGCGTATCCAATCGTCTGTTTGAGTACAGTAAGTGGGATGTGACGAACACGAAGTGTGTAGTAACTCGATTGTGTCAGGTATGCTTAGAAATTGAGAGGGGTCTCCTAGGTTAATAGTTTGTTATATAAAGCATTTCGTATTACGCTTTTGGGGGCGCAGCCTAGGGAGAAAGATGGACGACGTATTGATCAGCTACAATCTAAGACTAATTGTCTGAAAGTAGGCTAAAATCTAAAGACTGGAATTCACAACCCTTACGGCCAATCAACCCATACATGATATACATTAGACTCGGGAAAAGGACAATAGCGGAAGGAAACATGTCACTTTGCCGCTCCTTTGCTCAGCAAGAAATGTACAAGATCGTTCTTCCCACCATCCATAGCCCACCTTAACGGCGTTCGTCGCTCGTCATCCATTGCATTTAAGGGAGATCCTGTCTCCAGGAGAAGACGCAAGACAGCCAATTCATTCCCCATAGCAGCAACATGAATAGGGAGAGCGCCGCAATAACCCGGAGATGGTAAAATGATGTTGGCGCCGTGTGCCAAAAGAAGCTTAACTAACGCCAAGTTGGACTTCGAAGTCGCTCGGCACAGAGGCGTCTCGCCTTTAGAGATGTGGTTAGCATCGCCTCCAGCAGCTAGCAAGACCTCTGCAACCTCCTCGCACCCTTGAGAGATAGCATAATGAAGAACAGTCTGTCCGCTCTTGTCCTTTTTGTCAACAGTACCACCGCGGTCACATAACAATTTTACCAATGCCGTGTTCCCCTGGGTAACTGCTCCAAACAAGGGAGTCCACCCACTGCTATCAGTCACGTCGAGATCGGCACCGTAGTCTAATAGCTCTCGACCACGGTCGAAACGCATGAACGAGACGGCCTCGTGGAGAGGCGTACGCCCCCTTTTGTTCTTTAATCCTTGGTTTGCTCCGTGGGCAAGCAAGACTCGTACTGTATCAATGTTTCCCATTTCATCTGAAGGCGCTTTCGCTGCCGCGTGATGAAGAGCAGTATTTTTCAGCCTGTCTTTAGCATTCACATATGCTCCAAACTCCAGCATTAAAGATACTAGAGAATCGTGCATTTCGTTCGCAACGGCCCGGACGAGGGGTGTTCGACCTTGTTCATCTCTCGCTTGCAGCTTAGCGCCAGCAATAACTAGGGCCGTCACAATTGACGCTGATGCTCCTGCAGCCGTCTTATTATCTGAAGCGAGCGACGCCTCTACTTGGCCTAGAGCTCTATGAATCGGAACAATTTCCGAATGTTCAAGAGGTGCACTCGGGTTGGCTTTCGATAAGAGGCATTTGTGCACGGCACTATGGTCGCATCTAGTGATGGCTTCGTGAAGCTTTTGGCTCAGTTCGATTCCTGTCTCGCGAGAGTTTGTCCGCTTAGATCGATATTTGGCAAGCAGCCGGCGTGTATCCGGTTGATCTGAAGCTTTGTGCAGCTCGATTGCTACAAAAGGTTTCAACCTTAATGACTCTGCCCCCTTTCCGTGTGAGCGATGCTCCAGTGAAGTTAGATCAACTAATTGAATAGTTGCCCCTAATAAGCTTCCCCTAGGCGTCATGTTAGCAAACTAGTCTGTATTCGTGATATCTAAAGAAGAAACCCAATTACCTCTGAAGACAGTCAATCATGAGGCACAGGGAGGATCGGTTCCTCCGTAGACCGTATTTAGCATCTATGAAAAAGTCTTGTAAGACCGGGATGACTTTTGAAGACGCAAGGGGATCTCCCCAGGTATGATAACGACGTAAGCGCCTAATCTCGTGATCGACATCAAGGAGGACTTCAGATATCGAATGCAGAATGACTTCAAAGCAAGCCTTTAAATCTTCGATCTGCTCGTTGCTCCTTTCGTATGCGGTATCAGGCTCGATGGGCTCGATAGGTGCGAGCAGCATTCCCAGTCTCCCTAGGATTGTCTTTGCGGTTAAGCATTCTGCAGCCAAAGGTAGCATGCTAGCTTGAGTCAACGCGACCGACCTTCCTAAGTCGACAAGAAGACTAGCGACAGTCCCACAAGCGTGTTCAACATCGCCTACAAGCGTTATGGTAGAGACGGGCTTAGCCATGGCTAAGCTGGGCTGGAGAGACCAACTTGGAACTCTTCCCAAGCGCCTACTAGGATAGTGAAAGGGAAAAGAATATAAAAGATAGTAGATTTACCGTAATCGAAACTACGTCATTCAGATATGCCCATATAAGATGGCAAGAATTAGTAGGTAGTTTGGGCTCTAGATGAGATTTTCTAACCAGAGGTGAGAAGGAGATCATATTCAGGAAACAACAAGGAACGTGTTGGAGACTGGCCAACTTGGAACAGTTAAAAGAGACAGAAGCCAAGAGACTCAAGGGAGATCGACACTCCTCGATCTTTCTACTTTATCATTGACAATAGCTTGGAATAGGACCATAGAAGGGGTTACGTTTGATACGCAATACCAGTATGTCGGTAACACTGAACGAATAAATGACCTCCCTGAAGACTGGGAAAAGCAAAAACAGCGGATTACTTGAAGAACAATAGAAGTCAGCCGTGCCAACATATTAAATCAAGCACCAACATCGACGCCACCGAGAAAGATACCTTGATGACCGATTGGCTGATATCGATTAAGATGAGAAATACCTACATGTACCTACATGTATGTAGGTATGTAGGTACATGCATAGACATGATGCGTACATTTGGAAGCTACAAAAGTGTCGAGTGAAGTTGAAGTTGAACATTGAAGTTAAAGTTGCTTTGGAAGTACATGTAGGCATCAAAAAGTTGATCTTTATCCCATCCATATTGGGGCTAGTAGAGTACCTAAGGTGCCTAATTTCTTAGTAAGCTTGGTCACGTGTGGTAATCGCCGAAAGCTCTGACCACATGACTGCCTCTACATTACATGTACAAATGTAACTAAGTACCTACCTATATGTATGTATGTACGGTACATGTATTACTCCCCCAATTTACGCGTGAAAGGGAAGTGGTAACCGCGTCGTCCCATTTCCCTTCCCTCATTTCGCGTTCGCCCGCGTCCAAGTGTCCAAGTCTATTAATTAAGCCTTAAATCTTTCGCAAACTCCATCACCACCCCGGTCGTCCAATCACCTCGGCTCATCAGTCAATTCACAATTGTACGACTAACTCTCCTCTCAGCCTCTCTCTCACACACTTCGTCCCCATACACGAATTGTACCTATGTTACTTTAAAGTAATATTGCCAGTTAGTAAAGACCGTGTGTATCATCGCCGCTATTTCTCTCCCACCTTGACACCCTAATCGACACTACTCCTATAAGAGTATTTTGGCCCCAATTGGGCGCAACTCGCCAACATGGTGAAGGACGCCGCAGGAGGTGGCATATACAGTGCGACATATAGTGGTGTAAGTACTCTCCCGAAATCGCATCTCTGCTCATAATACGAAGCGTACCTCTTAGCGGGGCTCGACAGCTTCTGAGGGTCTCCTAGCAATGTCGCCAGTTGCCAACATCAATACTCTCTCTACCAATGTTTCCCGTAATCGAACTTTCAACTAACAAATACAACAACAGGTCCCTGTCTACGAGTACCAGTTTGGCGGGGATACGAAGGAGCATGTAATGCGCCGTCGACAAGACGACTGGGTTAATGCGACGCACATTCTCAAAGCCGCAGGATTCGATAAACCTGCACGAACACGAATACTAGAGCGCGAAGTCCAGAAGGACGTCCACGAGAAGATTCAAGGCGGGTATGGCAAGTATCAGGGCACGTGGATCCCTCTAGAGGCCGGCGAGCAACTTGCGCAGCGCAACAACGTTTACGAGCGCCTTCGACCTATCTTCGAGTTTATCCCCGGAAACCAAAGCCCACCTCCTGCGCCCCGCCATGCGAGCAAGCCAAAAGCTCCCAGAAAGCCTGCCGTGCCTAAATGGGGTATGACGCGATGCATATTTATCTCCTTCTCTTGCCATATAACAGATACTAACGTGCTACAGGCGCCCCTCCGAGTCAGGATCTCGAGACTGTTAGCCAGCAATTGAACGAGGACGATACGCCAGATAATGTAACAGTTGCTTCGGTCTCGTACATGGCCGAAGACGACCACCACGACATGTCGCATTACTCGACCGGACACCGGAAGAGAAAACGCGAGGAGAATATACAAGATCTCATGGAGCAGCAACATTCCGTCTATGGCGATGAGCTGCTAGACTACTTCCTTCTATCCCGCCAAGAGGCGCCCACCCTCCGTCCCGAGCCTCCCCCTAATTTCCAGCCTGACTGGATGATTGACACGGAGAAGCACACTGCTCTCCATTGGGCCAGCGCCATGGGCGACGTAGAAGTCATTAGGCAGCTAAAGCGATTTAATGCGAACTTAGGAGTACAGAATATTAAGGGCGAGACCCCTTTTATGCGATCCGTTAACTTCACCAACTGCTACGAGAAGCAAACATTTCCTGCAGTCATGAAGGAGCTGTGGGATACAGTCGACGCGCGCGATGACTCGGGTTGTACCGTCATCCATCACGCCGCCATCATGAAGAGTGGCCGAATCACAAGCACATCATGTTGTCGATACTACCTCGACAATATTCTTAACAAACTCCAGGAGACACACGATCCCGCCTTTGTCCAACACCTCATCGATGCTCAAGATAATGCTGGTAACACCGCGTTACATCTGGCAGCAAAGACGAACGCTCGCAAGTGTATACGAGCCCTTCTCGGCCGCGGCGCCTCTACAGACATTCCTAACGCCGAGGGAATCCGCGCTGAAGATCTAATCAAGGAATTGAATGCCGCAAAGAATCCCAAAGAGCGCTTACCCCAGCGATCATCATCCCCCTTTGCACCCGAGTCACAACGACATGTTTCTTTCCGCGATGCTCTCGCCGAATCAGTCAACAAGCTTGCCATTACATACAACTCTGAGGCGGCGAACACAGTTCAGAACAAGATAACCCCACTTGTCTTGGAAAAGTTCCAAGACCTCGCGCACAGTTACGACGAAGAATGGAAAGAGAAGGATGAGGCCGAGAAAGAGGCCCGCCGTATCCTCGCAAATACGCAGAATGAGCTTACTATTGTGCGTGCCCAGATTGCCGAACTCGACGGACAACTAGAATCACCTGAGGCAGCGTCCAAAGCAGTTGGCGAAGCTACCATCCTACAACAGCAAGTACTCTCGCTACTAGTAAACCAAAGTCGAATCCACGTGCAGACGTCTGTTGACCAATCCTTATCCATGATGAACGGCGATAGCGGCGAAGATTCGTACGAGGAGCGAGTCAAACTTGCTCGGGAGCTAAAAGAGGCCATCGAGGAGCAGCGAGCCGCCGAAAAAGAGTACGTTGAAGCTCTAGCTGTCTCCGGCACTGGTGAGAAGATCGACAAGTATCGTCGACTACTGAACGAATGCCTGGATCACGAGACAGCTGAGAATCTGGACGGCCACTTGGATGATCTAATCGAAATGATGGAGGAGGAGCGAAGTGGGCCTTCGGCCATGCACAACCAAGCAGGACCTGTGGTCATTTGATAGCCTACGCTGCATGGTCTATTCGCCGAATACCTCAGTGCAGTGCTTTCTTGTATCATGTGAACCTTAAGTGCGGATTCATATTCCAACTCGGAGGGCGGTTATGTGAAGTGGTTGGCGTTTACAGGAAGGGAAAGAGATATGTGCCTCATGCCGCACGAGCTGTGCTGAACATTTGCTACTTCGTAATCGAGTTGATACAAACTCTGCTTGTCTGTCCCATTTTGTGCTTCCACGAACAGCAATATCGTGTACCCTTAATGATTAACCCTGAGACCGTCTTTTCTCATTGTACTAATTCTATAGGTATCAAGCCACCGTACGACTTAATGTTAGTACAGAGCTGAACTCAGCCGGAACCGGTAAGCTGATTGCGGACTATCGTCTGCTAATGAAAATCTAACGTCACGTTCAGCTGGCCCCTATGCCCTTCATAATATCTTGTATATCTCCACAAGAGCGGAAGAGCGAAAGAATATCTCCTACAAAACTCTCGTATCCTCTGTGGAAGGAGTTTCCGAATTATCACATATGTCGTACGGCAACCCGACCGGTCAACATACAATAGACGTAGCTGAAACCATTGGGCTTGCATAATAGGGTTACAGTAGTAGACTTCACCTCATTGAAATGTACCATCCCGACATTCTTGATTCTACTATCACAAGCTATCCCTTCACCCTACCGATTTGCGCTCCTAACTCATTCCGCGCCGCATACTGCTAGGTCTCATGCAAGTTCGTTCCTACGTCAGAGCATCTCTAACCGGAAAGAGATAACAGTCATACCTAGAGTGTCGTTATGTGACGAGTCTTTCGAGATTTAACGCCTACAGAAGCTAGTTCATCTCAGAGAAGCTCGTAAATAATGACCTGAGCCAGTATATAGGTAATCGCGGCTTATGAACCTTCCTCATACAAGCCTCAATGGAATGAGGTACGTTAACACGGCTATCCGCCTTCTCTATTCCCGAGATATAGTTGAATGCAACCCCTATTTCGTTTTTGAGTCAGCAAATTCCGAGTCCTGACCATTGATAACTCTGCCGAATGACTCTAGGTGCCCAAATACAGCCAAAAACAGCCGTCAAGAGCAGCTCGAGGATTAGGTGAAGAATGACTCAGGGGTTGTATGTTCCCGTTCCTGTTCCGCACTCTGTCATGATAGCACTAGCTGAGCGCAGGTACAGCTTGTATGACACGGTGACCTGCACATAGTAGTTCCGGGAAGTGCTCAGCGGCCGCTTCATGTAGAGTTGAACCACTACCATCGAACTAAGTTTCCGGTAGTAAGGGGGAATGGCCACATTATGACTCCTACTTCGACCGCAGGGAATGTGTACGCTAGTCCAAACTACGCCAGAACGCAACCACTGGATATCTTCAGGAGATTCGTATATCTGTGGCGGTACCTATCACCCTGTAGTTGAGCCTTTCTGTATTCCGCCTATGTGTTATTCCCAGGATGCTCGATTAATCTACCTAGATAGCAATTTATGGGAGGAATTATAGGCTATTGAGGGATACTGACGCTTGGTAACAGCGTAGGATGCGTGAGGATTATTGAACAGTTTTGGTTTCGATATGACTCCAAAGCGACGGTGACGGAAATCTGGCATAGTGTACACAAAATAGGCAATGTTTAGCGAATCTGTTTTCTCCGCTTCTGCCTTAGAATCTACCTACCTACCTATATAGGTAGGTATGCTTCCGCGGTGTCTACGTCGGTCAGCCATTAAGTCGCCCCCCC
>KZ112710.1:0-43539 GCA_002120305.1 Hypoxylon sp. CO27-5 | reverse complement strand
CCCCCCCCCCCCCCCCGCGTCCGTCCCTCTCATTATTTAGAAATTTGAAAATTTAGGAAAAGAAATCGCGGATGCCGTTGAGGAATCCACCACCACCACCACCTCCTCGGCTCTCGCTGTGGTATTCCCGTCGCCTCTCCCATTCGTAGCCGCCGTCGCGGGCACGCTGGACGGAAATGCTCTCGTTGCGGCCGATGCCACCGGCCATGCGCACGGCTTCGCCCATGAGACCGACGCTGTCGCCCGAGCCGGCACGCGCCGCCACGCCGAGCATGCGCTCGATGCTGGGAGGCAGCCGCAGGCCGAAGCGGGCTAGGAGCGCGGTCAAGGCACCGCCGGTGATGAGCGGCATGACGACTAGCATGAACACCTTGAAGGGGTGGCGCTTGGCATAGTACATGAGGTCGCGGAGGAGCCGCTTCAGCTTCTTGAGGGTGCGCTGTAGGAAGGATGACCGTGGTTGCCGGCGGTAGTACGAGTTGGATCGGCCTGTGAGAGGGTTGCGTCGTTGTCAGTTCATGTTGGGTTGTCACTTTGAATGGGTTCAGAGTACTGGACTGGACACGTAGCAGAGAGCTGGCGTGATGCCACCCCACGTATATGCATATGATACGTTGTATACATAACCGGGGCCATCGAACGAGGCGAGCGAGCGAGCGCACACAGAAGGGGGGGAATGGGGAAATGGGAGAAAAAAAAAGGAGAGGGGAAAACTCACCAAGACTGAAGAAACTCCGCGTGCTGCCGTTGCCCAGGTTGAAGAAGGAGCTCCGCGAGCTGTTGTTCTTGTGGTAGTGGCTACCGCCGCTGCTATGGTGAGTGCCGCTGCCGTCGACGCCGAAGAACGACCCTAGACCTGAGTGCCGCTTGCTGCTGCGGTGGGAGCGAGACGAGTCTCGGGACTTGGACGTCTTGTGGTGGCCGGTGCGAGATCTGCGTGTTGAGCTCGAGACGACGGATTCACCGTCCCAGTTGTCGAAGAGGCCCATGTTGCGTCGTATGTACAAGGGACAGATAAATAGATAATATATATAGATGGGTTTGTCTCACTCGAGCTTGTCCAAGCTGGTAAGACGTTTGAGTAAAACGTTCGACGTTGAACGTTGAATGTTGACGACTCCTGGAGCTCGAGTCTCACAGATCTTCTTGAATTGATTGACACAGCGGGGCAAAGATCGCTGAGAGCTGAAGAAGCTAAAGAGTATTTCTCACAGCGGGATGCCGATAAGTACTAGTAGATCGTGAAAAGATCAACGATCGTATTCTAGTCGGACGATCCGGTTGTTAAGATGTACGCACCGGCCAGTCTGCGAACAGCCAAATGGAGCTCAAGGTGACTACCCACTGCGGAGGCACGCGATGCTAGAATGGACGAAAAAAGCTTTACCTGCTTACGAAGGCATCGTGAAGTTGGAACTGCGAATGAGAAGAGACGGATCGACCGTTCACCGACAATTGAAGTGGCTGGGCAGAACCCCTGGAAGATCGGCCTACTCTAAAACTGCCCTAAAGCTAGGGCTATTCTGGATCCGCTATAGTCTATTTTGGTTCCGAGCGCAAATTTACGGGGTCTGCCAAGTTTCACCTGCGGGCTGGAACCTTTTAGGCTGCTGGTGTAAGCCTACCCCCTGCCTAAGGACCAAAATAATGCTTAACTGGGTTCAAGCCACCGTGGCTAGAATTATTTTTTAATTGCTCCCCGTTTGGGCAACTCACCTTGCTTGGGCGCCACACCGATGACGTCTCTTATTGGACGTTACACCATCTACCATCCACTATCTTGAGCTCCCAATGCAAGCCTGATTCAAGAGACGATGACTTGTCCTTGACCTGGCAGACCGACTATTTCACTAGTATTCTTCTCTTTTTTTTCACTCCTTTACTTAACTTACACCTCATTATACTTATCAACATTACTCCAAAGTATTCAATATGGCTGACAGAGCCCCTCCTGATTACTGTTCGTCATCGACCTCTCCCAGCTCTTAACAACCCCACTAACATGGGACGGAACTATAGACAGAATCCTCGAGGTCACTGAGACTGCGAGTACACAGCAGATTCGTGATGCTTATAAACGGTATGCTTTTTTTTTGTCCCTAGCAAATAGTCTATTTATATATCCTTTATACTATAGTGCATGAATTTTCATTGTACTAACAATATTCCCACCGACTAGAGCAGCCCTCAAAACCCATCCAGACAGAGTTTCCGCGGACTCTCCTGAGCGCGCAGCTCGAACGCGCAAGTTCCAGCTAGTCAACGACGCCTACTATACGCTCTCCGACTCCTCACGGCGGCGCGAGTACGACGCCCAACGTAGAATTTACTACGGTCGACGAAGTAGCTATCGAAGCACATACACAGACCCATTCGACGACCCGGAAGAATCCGTGCCTCCCGAGAGCGGTAACGGTGGAGCGCAGAACACATTCTCATGGGCGTGGAACTTCTTCACGGGAGGGAACACGAACTCGCAGCCGAACGCGCGGCAGGAGCGGCAGCGGGCCGAGGACGCGCAGTTCGAGGACGTGTTCGAGGAGATGCTGCGCGAGGAGGGGCTCGCCGAGGACGGTACCAACAACCCCACGTCTAAGTTCTGGAGCATCCTGGGCATGGCGAGCGGTACCGTCATCGGCTTCATCGTCGGCAACATGCCGGGCGCGGTGGCGGGCGCCGTTGCGGGCAACAGGTTGGGCGCTGTGAGAGATGCAAAGGGCAAGAGCGTGTATGCGGTTTTTCAGGATCTGCCGCCGGATGATCGCGCCAGGCTGCTGGCGCAGCTTGCCACGAGGGTGTTTAGTCATGCTGTTGGCGGGATGTAAGAGAATGGGGGCTCGTGATGGTGCTGTTATATGAATTTCATGACTGATGGTTGACGGGGACTTGCCCAGGTAGATAGGTAGGCAACATGACTGCGCTGCGTTATTGTTATGGAAATGGGTATGGAGTTCGAGCTTGCGTTTAGAGGGAGGATGGCAATGGATGGTGGTAGGCTTGCTAGAAATTCACAGAGACTGGCTACTAGCATAAGATCAGGGATAATGGATGGGAAGTGCCTCACACGCGATAGAATTTAAAAGACAATATATCTATTAATATCCCTTTTCGAATAAGGTATTCTCTAAACCGGCAGTGTGTGTCTGGTGTCATTCTAGACGGCTCGAGGCACATTACTAGGCGGGATTGTTAGATTAATACACCACCTTAAGCCAGACTATTCTATAAATATCCCATTAGTACTATATTATTTCTGTCAGTTGTGGATATCAAGTATCATATTCCTATTTCTTTGTTGATTGAAGCACTGGTAGGAACGAGATGGTTTGACTTAGATGTTTATCGTCGAGTCCATAATAGGTAGAATCCGAGTCCGAGGATATGGAAACAGAAAGATTCACTAAGCTTATCAAGCTTCTCTACACCTAGGACACCCAAATAATGTTTGAGTGCCTATCTATTCCTTACGTCATCAAGACACATCATTATCCTGAATATGTAGATGTTTCTCTTGAAACATTGAAGGTACCTACATAGTAGTAAGTACATGTATGTGTGCACTTACATCGTTGCGTGTATCGAAGTACCTAAATGGCACTATTCCATTTGTGGGTCGCTATCCCGCCGTACCTGACAGGGGATTCCCCCACCATACATAACTGGTCGTCGTCAAATCTTAACTTACAACTGCCTAACTCTTCCTAAGGACAACACTATCACTCGGTAGCAAAAATGGCCAAGCCTATAGAGATCCAGTCGCCTGAACAGTTCAACGAACTGCTGAAGAGTTCCCGCATCGTGGTGGCTGACTGTAAGTGCTTCTTCGAGTCCTTGACCACTCATGCATCCATCCACATGGCCCCGCCATCGTCATCATCACATTCTTTTTACGACGCGAAGCTGACAAATGAATCCAACGCGCAGTCTACGCGAACTGGTGTGGACCATGCAAACAGATCGCACCCTTCTACGAGCAGCTCACGAGACAGCTTTCACGACCCAAAGTTGCGACTTTCGTCAAGGTCAACACCGAAGCTGAAGGAGCTAAGGCTGTCGCGGCCGAATTCGCCGTCACCTCTCTACCCACGTTCATCATTTTCCGTGATGGCTCAGTCGTTGAGAAGGTCAAGGGAGCCAACCCGTCGCAACTTCAGTCCATCGTCGAGAAACTAAGCAACGACATCGAGAATGCTTCGCAAGGAGGAAGTAGTAGTGGTGCCGGAGGCATCGCTTGGAGGGGAGCTGATCTACCTCGAGGCTACACTGACGTCTCGGATGCCATCGATGTGCGTGGATTAGAACTGCTAAATGCCGACGATACCCACTTCTCCGTTCGAACACTCTTCAACAAGGACAAGCCTTCAGCGTTATCTAAGGACAAGGCCACGAGTAATGAGAAGGACTGGGTAGAGAGTGATACAGATGAGCAGCTGCTTCTCTTCACGCCATTTAACTCGGCCATTAAGCTCCACACGATACAGGTACATATGCACATACTCGAATCTTAACAAACAGCCATGCATGAAACTAATGCATATTTACTAGATCACTTCACTACCACCTACGGACGAGGATGATGACGACGTACCGATGAGACCCAGAACTATCAAGCTCTTTACGAACCGACCGCACAACCTTGGTTTCGACGAGGCCGAGGATATCGACCCGACTCAGACTATCGAGATTGGCGAGAATGACTGGAACTCCAACGGCACCGCAAGTCTGGGGCTGCGGTTTGTCCGGTTCCAGAACGTCACGAGCCTCGTGATCTTTGTTGTGGACGGGGATGGCGATGGTGAGAAGGTTCGATTGGACCGAATAAGATTTATTGGCGAGTCTGGCGAGAAAAGAGAGATGGGTAAGCTTGAGAAGATTGGAGACGACCAGTGAGTAAGCTCGCACGCAATAAGAAGCATTGTAGAGAAGAGCGTCAATCGCGGCTATGATTACGGACAATGAGGAAACGAATGGAATGTTCTTATAGAGTCGGGATACCTTAAGGTCGCAGCTATATAGATGATATCAATCGGTAGCCGCAATGCTAAGTCGATAACCTCCTGTCCCAGCTACAACTACAAACCAGATAAACACCAGGCAACCAGTGTCATGCGTGCGTCGATGTACGTGCTAGTACTCCTAGACATGAAACTAATGCTCCCTCTACTGCATGATTTGTTTGCTGATGGGCTTCATCAAGCTGCATATGTAGTTGGCCACCAAGTCGTGAGCTGACCTCATCCCAGCCCTTATCTAGCTCGCACATTACTTCCCCATTAGCAGCATTGACAAATTCAAATCTAGTATTGGATAATAGCCTTGCCACTACATCAGCTGTTATTCCAAAGTTCCAATCCTGTTGGAGCTTGCATCCTGCATAATTCACGGCAATGCCTCAGCAGACAACATCGTACTTGCAACTAATCACAGGCCAGGCCAACACAGCCTTGGTACCGAGTAGAAAGGCTAGGCTACCTAGGTATGTAGGTATGTATGTATGTATGTATGTCCAGCATCCTCACTGCAGCTCGAAGAAGCAAACGAGGCTTCATAGAAATTTTTTTCGAACCGACTTCAGAAGTGAGGTCGCCGGCTTGCAATTATAATCGCTCTGTGGCATGACTGACGCTATGCATCCATGGGAAAATTTTTCCACTGAAGGAAAGAAGGGATTCGAAGCAACACGGGAAATGTTATGTCATGCCAGCCGCACGAAGAAAGGAAAAGGAAAAGAAAAATTTGAAATTTGTCGCATCGCGCTCGCGTTTTTGTATGTGCTTTGCTAGCGTCCTTGGCAGCTGTAAGCTAGGGCTGCAGATGACAGGTGAGTGTCAGATTTAGGTACTAGCCGGAGATGGACTACGGTAGGTGCGTGTAATCAATACGGTAGATTGCACGCTAGAGCGATAGCCGCTTCGGAGAATGATCGGCGATAAAAAGTGCCAGGTGCTGACGTGCTTTTGCGGTTTATCCGGTCTCCTTTGCTGTTGCAACCAAATTTTCCGACGTCTCAATTGCTCACTTGTTGCACTGCAGGTGCAAAACATTGAAACGAGCAGAGGATCGAGACATGTTCCCGATGGCAGATACAACGCGGTCGCATCGGGTTCACACGGAGCAGAGTACGTACATATGTATCAGTAATCTATATATCGCCGCACTCCAATAAGTGCCAGAAACTTATCACGCCTCCGGCAAGCGAACCCGTTCACAAGCTACAGTCGTAAGTACTTCAATAATAACAAATAATTATATCCATATATAAGGTTTTGTAAAGTTTAAACTATATCCGCTATAGAAGTACATACTTCAGGTACATAAGGTACTTCAGGTACAGTTTGAACCTTGGAATGTGCGAGGTACACTGTGAGGGGTAACCCAAGATCTAACACAACCAAAGGAACATTGAAGTCCTTGCAAACTCTTTCTAAACTTACATCAATATATAGGATTTCTCTCTTTCTTTTTCCTCTTACTCCCAAGCCCAACCTTGAAACCGCCACAACCAAACAACCCGGACACACACTATCTACTCGGTCCCCCTCTTATAAGTCTGGAAGCCTAAGGTTACTAGCTACACGTATCCTTGGATTTGCTAGCTTCGGAAAGATCATGCTGGTAATATACCCGACCACTTGGATTCCTTCCATACCAAATGCCCCATCCCGCTTCTGTCGCTCGTCCCGTCTACACCATGGTGCAAGGTGCATCCCCCGTCCAAGTGGGAGGGGTTTACGTACGCCTACCCGTCCTAAAGGTATCCTTGGACGGGCAGTGATGGGCTAGGTCTAACAACTTCCCATCAGACAGGGCTTTCGCGCTGCTAGCTAATGCATTTCGATCCATTGGCAAGGAATAGCAGAGCACGGCAAGCATTGGCAAGCCTTGTCCACAGCAATCTCTCTTTCATATTGACCCCCATCTCCCTTCATGCAACGTCACCCAGCAGGACTATCCCATCAGCACGGGGCCCTCATTAAAAAAAATCGTCAGAAGCCGCACACACACAGTAGCAGCGCTAGCGAACCCCCTAAAGCGACGTCAGCTGCTCTAGCCTCCGTCTAAAATATGAAGGTCTTGCTGCGTGATATCTGCACGTGTGCCACGGCGACAGGGTTCCAATGTTGTTCTAATGTTGCACCAAGAAAGGCGAACCAGCATTGGAAAACCATCGAACGTGGTATGCAGCATTAATATACAACTTAATTGTTCCATTTATAGACCATTCCGACCATCGCATGCCTCGACTCCCTATTCGTCTAGCATGTAAGCTCTCTATCTATTGTCTCGAAAACCTTATAGTTATCGTAGCAGTCTTATTAACCCGGGGCCTTTATAGGATTCTTCAGCACGCTTCAGCTTCCCTTTTCAGGAGCTGCTTCGCTACGTTGGTTGTACGTCAGCTCCGACTTATAAACTGATTGTACCACGACTGCTCACCCCTGTGTCTGTTTCTGGAAGGTTTCCGCCGCTCAAGTGTCCTTTCAAAGGAGTTAGGTCATCGCCGTTCATCTTTTTGCTCACAAGTCCGTTGCATACCCGCATGACAGTCAATAACTATGTGTGCTCCCCCCAACCTTTCCTATCCAAGTAAAGGAACGAATGGCTTGCAAGCCACTCTTTTCCCTTATGCGGATTTATTGTCTCTCATATTCTGGAGACGCTTGCCTCACTTGTTCCATGTGATCACGCATTTCCCGCCTTTTTACTGCTTTTTCAGGTACATGGCTGCACCGTAACATTAGTCGACTCTTAATGTCATGATCTTACATCATTCTCCCTGCCGGTCTACTCCTACTAGATTTTTCATATGTGTAAAATCTACTCCTCTTTATTCCTCTTGGATCGGGCAGCTTATCTTCCATCATCCTCAAAAATCGTACTCAGATTTACTTTACATTAGAGTGGCAGAGTTGATAGCGTGAGGCGTAGCCATTGAAACCGCTGGCAAATTTCGTATCGCTTTTAAGGCCTCCCAAAGTCAACCTGACAATTTCGACATCAACAACTTACATAGCGACTTAAAATCAACGCCACTTCCTATCGGGACTCGCGATACTCAATATAGAGTGCCCAGCTAGATATCTATTTTAGTCGAAGGATCTTCAGAGTAAGAGGAGGTCTCGGCACTAGCGATTAGCAGATCAAACGTCTGAAGGCGCCCTGAGGCTGTGACTGGCAGGAGTTCGTGTTGGCTTCTGCCAGTACAGCAACATCTGTATCAACTTTTTCGGCTTCTACGGGTTTTAACTGACTCGACAACAAACTCAAAAGCAACGGAAGGCCGTATTTAAAGGTGAAGTATCGGAATCTATTAACAATTCTTACGCATTCAACGCACTGAGGCTGCCAACGAAACGATCGACACTCGGAGCTGAAAATGGACTCTCAGCCGCCGAGCTTCCCGCAATTTGCCAAATTGCCATTAGAATTGCGGGATATGATATGGGGGTATGCGCTTCCCGAGCCAAGGGTTTTCGAGGTTCTCGATTCGCCGTCTTCGCAGCAATCTCAAAACACGCCCTCAGGCCGTTTGATGTTTGCCGATGTCCGCAACGAACCACCCCCCTCAATTGCGCGAGTCTGCCGTGATGCTCGACAAGCAGTCTTGCGTCGCTATAAACCGATCGCTTTTTCCGGGACGGTCAAACACTTGGACCTTCGGCGAGATATCATTCTGCTCGATTCCTACTTACAAGTGAAGCGACTTCTGAAGGTGATCCGCCTCCTGAGCCAGATTGAGCCCATCCGCCGAAGCGTTACCCGGGTAGCACTCGGCACATCGTGGGGTCTACATACAGGGTTACACTTGCGCATGTTCCACCGCAGCGTCCAGACGAAGCGTAACATGGCTCGGTTCCTTGAGTACGTGTCCAAGTTTCGGCAGCTCGAGACAATCATTCTTGTCGTGTACCAGCGCTCGGCCTTCGGGCTCCGGCTCAAATGTTGCGGTCCGGGTGCAATTCCGATTCCGGGTTCGGAGCACCGACATCAACAACATCAGCATCATCATCAGCAGCAGCATCAACGCAGTCTACTACCTTGGCGCCATTACGACTTATACGAGTCGTACCATTTCAACTTCAACGTCAACTTCAACTTTGAGAATTACTGGCTACGTCGGCCGTACCAGAGCAGACTCGTAAGGTACGAGCCCGAGGATGACAGGACAGAGACAGAAAAGTTACAACAACAGTCAACGCTGCCAAGACATCACTCAAAACAGTGCATGCACGATCCTCAACCCCGCGGTTACCAGGTACATGATTTGAAAGGCACCTTCGAGGGCTGGCTGAAGAAGTTTGCGGAAGATGAGAGTTTAGGAGGGCCGTCATTAAAGGTGCCAGGGCTGGAGACGGCCACCCTGACTTGGATCTATACCGGAGTGAGGAATGGAGGGTTTTACTGAGGACAGGGGAGAAGCGAGAGCATTATAGAACTGTTAGATTTACTGTGAATATGCGAATACATACTACACTATTGTTCGTTTTATATGTTGTATGTTGTTTTGGTCTCTTGTGGATACTACGAGTGCTCGAACAGATTGATACTAATGAATTTCTAACCGGAGTAGCCACAATTTTTCGACTTGTCGTACCCCTACAATCTAGCTAACCTAATAACGGACAACTGAATGGAGAGTAGAATATAGATACAATATGCATTTCTAAGACAAGAGCTTTCTGTGTTTCTTAGCTCATCCGTTGTTACGATATTGTCTTCAAATATTTAATGGATACCTACCTACTTATAAATAATCTTCCTACGTATCCAGCAGCGCAACAGCTTCATTTTTGCCACTCAGCAATGAAGCGTAGACATAACTGAGTTTCGTATATGCGCCGCGACGGTTTAGGATATGCAACATAGCCTATTAGGACTTCCGAACTTAACTTTGGAGTCGTCTTGGCCATTGTATGTCATAGATCAGCAATACTCGCTAGTACGTTCTAACTATATTTCACAAAGGCTTTATTATGGATGATCGCTGATTATTTACCGTGCCACTGCCCATAATAAACAAGAGAAACCCGGCTTTGACAGCCCAACTCTATATTCTAAAAACAGGTATTTAGACTTCATCCGATCTAGCTCTTTTTTTTTTTTTTTAACCCCGACTGCACCTCTCTCAAAAGAGATACACAGAGTGATTTCGTACCGTGGTACGGCTGGCCCGCCCTGTCCAGGATTTGGGCGTCGTGCGGGAACGGTACGGCACGGCAGGGCGGGTTGGGTTATCCACTCTCTTGCATCAGCCCGTATCCATAGGTAGGTAGGTTACGCGATCCCAGCGGACAACTCAGAACTCAAGGTGCTTACGGTACGTACTCGTTACTGGTTAGTGCCGAAAGCGAGGGCCTGGCCCTGCTTTTTGTTGCTTCCCTCGCTTGCGCTACGGTGCCTGGGGAGTTATGCCGAGGGCCCGCGCTGGTTTTAGGTATATGGATAGGTACCGTAGGTGGAAATTGTGGCTTTTTAGCTGGGTTGAGTCTGTCGATGTAGGGGCACGGATACCTGGCCTTGGAAGCTAGTCGGAAGACAAAAGATTCGAAATCAGGCTGATGTTTACTTAGTAATCACGAGATCAGAACGATTGCCTCGTACGTCAGTTACAAGGAGGATCTACAAGTCTCAAAATGCAAGTTAGATAACCAGCAATTATATATAGGTATCCTAGAGAGCTGATTGAATAGGTATTAAAGAACATATAAAGTCTCATTGTTAAAACTTGAGTAGCTTGAATAACTAACCACTCGCATAACTCTAATGCTATTGTTGGCCTTTCACTTTCAGCTTTATCTCGTATTCGCTGGAGATCACTCGTGTAGAGGTAATCAGTAAGAAGATGCCGCCATATCCGTCTGCAAAGAGGGGAGACAGAAGATGCTGTGAGATTTCTCGGGGCACAATTCTGATGGCCAGACAAATACATTGATAACGACTATTTACACTGTAATTGTCGGTGTGTACCAAGGGATGCATGTTAAAATGTGGCGCAGAAGATAACAACCGCTCTTCTCTTCACCGTCCCTACAACTCCGCAACATATCTCGAATCCGCCATAGCACATACGCAAACACACATTGCCCTTACCTGCCTTACGCAAAGACTAACCTAGCCCTCCCAGACATACTCCTGCCCAACGGCGCCATCGATCTGGCTCCTAAGCGCGAATCCGTAGTCCCCTGCATTCGGCGTCCGGAGCAAGGTGTGTATATGGAACTTGGCGGGCTCGCTATTCGCGAGGAACACGCCGGAGTGGTGGTCGAACTCGACGAGCACGACGGGGCTCTGTATCCTATAGTAGAACGGGTCATCATCACCATACCCGCCGATCCACGAGAAGTACGTCTCGCCGAACCAATCCACACAATCCCTCAACTTAAGCTCGCGCGCCTTCTCAGGCAGGTACGTCAAATACTGAGCTAGTATCCCGCGCACGAGATCCCGCTGCGCCGGCGCCAGCGAGCCCACCACGACCCCCTCGTACGGCACGACGCGGTTGTCGCGGTACGCGCCGCACAAGTGCCGCTGGTCGTCGTGGTTCCAGCGCCCCTTCGGCATGCGCTCGTCCCGCATCTTCTCGTACACCCGCGCCTGCCGCTTCTTCTCCTCCTGCTCCACCTCCCCCAGGCTCTGCATGAGCTGCAGGCCCAACCGCTCCTCCTCGTGCAGGATGCGCGTGCCCTTCCACGGCCCCGCGTCGATCAGGTTGGGCTCCGCGCCCGTGAACCACGGCGACACGACGATTTGGGTCTTGTAAAGGAGCACGGCGAGGCAGAGGTGGTGGCCGTAGAACGAGAAGCCCCAGGGCCGGGCTTCGTCGACGTTCCCGAAGAGCACGAAGTTGTAGCTGTGCTCGTTCATGACGCGAGGCGCGCTTACGAGTTCGCCTAGGAAGTGGTTGATGCGCATGGCGGCGACGGCCTTGGCGTAGCCCTCGGGGCTGAGGGTAGCGGCGAGCAGCGCCAGGACGGAGTCCCGCAACTGCGGCGTGATCTCGTCGAGGCGGATGCCCTTGTTGCTGAGGAGGAACTCGGGGTTCGACCAGGACCGCCACTCGGGCGAGTCGATGTGCAGAATGGTTTTGGAGGCCTGGTCCGGGCTGAGCTGCGATGTGACGGTGTTGGCTGCGGCGACGATGGCGCTGATAGGAACGCCTTCGTCGCGTAGCTTGAAGAGGTTGGGTCGGACGGTACCTGTGGTTGAGTAAGTCGGAGGTTCATTGAACTTGTTTCGTATGTGCATCTCCTTCCCCTTTTAATCCCCTTCGGTGCTATACTGATTTTATTCACCTTCCATCTATGATAATAGAGGTTATGGCGGTAAATAGAAACGTACCGTCATTAGTCACGCCCTTAAACGGCTCCTCGAACAACTTCCGCCAATGCACATACAACCCGTATAGCCACGGCGGCCTGTGATGCTCCAACAGCTCTTTAGCATGGCCATGCGCATCGTTTTTTGCGATTGCTTGGAACCGGGGTGTGTCCAAGTCCGGCAGATACTGCCGGAACTGGCCATGCTGAGCGTCTTGCTTTTCCGAGGATGTCATCTCCGGCTCCGATGCTACTACCAAATTAGGTACTTAGCTAGGTAGCTATCTGCTTTGGGGAATCCGAGGCCGTGTAGTAGACTAGTCATAGAAGCTCCAATTCAGAAGTCCCCACGATAGCAAGCTTCACCATTTACGAACTTGATTATCTTATCCTTTAAAAACACTATAAAAACTTATTTAATATTACATTCAAAGCAGATACCGAGTAGTCGGGACTATCCGTCACTAAGTAAACGATCGAACGGTTCATCGGTTCCCCAGGTGGATCCCGACGCGAATCCAGCGCGGGGAAATATATCGGCTCTTGTGCAGCGGCAGCGGGAGCGCTCTATACCGGCGTCTTTTATTTCCTGGGCTGCCGGGGTCGACAACATTAGGTATGTACCTACCCACGCATCTACGTTAGCTACGCCTAGTAATCTAGCACATACGAATCGTGAACAGAAGACTGTGATAGTTCTTGGTCTGTTATAAAAGTGGCGAATCCCGCTGCGAGCGGTCATCTGTCTCGTCTTTTCCTCGTTTCAATTATCTAGTAAATACCGTTTGGTTCGTACAGATACAGGTTCTAGCTGCCTCTTTTTCATAACCGCAGACACCGACTTGCACACGAGCATTTCATACCGAATCCATGCAAAACCTTATCAATACGCCTCTGTACCTTGCTCGCCGCTGACAAGAACACCAATATATGCAATGCAAACCCTTCCCCCTTTTTTGTGCCCCCGTGTCCGTTGTAGGTTTTGTGGTTGCGTATTGTCGACACCAATTTGGTGTCCGACCGACATCGAAAATTTGTAATGTACAGTGAAAATGTCTTGAACCAAATTTCCAATACGCGTTTGGTGTCGGCAGAGTATAACTAAATGGATTTCGCGTGGGTGAATCAACGCTTCCGAGTGTCTTTGCCCTTCTTGCTCTTGCTCTTCTTCTTGTCCTTGGGGAGCTCTAAGGCCGTGCCTTCGAGTTGCTTGCTCATTGTGGCGAGCATATACTCGTCGATATTGTGTATCCTCTCGCCCCAGGCGTTGTTTTCGATTTCTTCGAGCGCCTTATCCACTTCTGCGGACTCGGAGTACAACCCGAGATTTGATCTCCCTATGCCTGGTGCAAGTGATCCGTCTCGTGTCATGGGCGTGCCTAGCCTAGCGCTCGAGGCACCCGAGGCACTGGCCGTTGCCGGTTTTTCGGCGAAGTCAGCCTCATCTTCCTGGATCTCTTTCTCGGCAACGTGGGCGGCGTTGACGTCTTCTCGGTCTTCGGCCTGCTCGAGCACCCGACCGACGTTACGTTGGTCAGTATTCTCTACACCACCTAGGACACGATCCATAGCATCGCCGACTACATCACCCTCATCTGGTGTGCCGCCAATAACGTCACGAACAGAGAGCTTATTGAAATAGTCGGTTGTAAAGCCACCTTCTTGGATCACGATATCGTCCAGCATTTGTTTCTGGCTCGCTTTACGCAGGATATTCGCCTCAATGGTGTGTTCGCTTACAAGTCGATAAATATGGACATCTCTCGTCTGCCCGATACGATGACACCGATCTTGGCATTGCTTATCCATGGCGGGGTTCCAGTCTTGATCATAGAAGATGACTGTGTCAGCTCCAGTTAGATTAATGCCAAGACCTCCAGATCGAGTGGATAATATGAAACAGAGAATCCGTGTGTCGTGGTTGAAGCGATCGGTTAAGATCTGTCGTTGCTCGACTTTTGTAGCACCATCGAGTCGCAGATATTTGTGTCCGTGGATATTGAGAAACTGTTCGAGAATATCAAGCACCTTTGTCATCTGTGTGAAGATTAAGGCACGGTGACCGCCAGATTGCAATTTCCGCAGAAGACGGTCAAGCGCTTGAAGTTTGCCACAGTCATATTGGAGGAGCCTCTTGTCAGGGAATTGAATGCTGAGCCTCATACGAGCTTCATGCCACGGATCGACGGGCGATTCTTTCTGCATGAATGGGGCGTAACGTACTGGGGCCGATAGCTTTAGATTCGTTTCATTGAAAACCTCAACGCCTCTTGAACCCAAGATGAATCGATCGACATCTCGAGTAATGACAGCCGGAGTGACGCATGCGAACTTAGAGATGGTTGTCTTCATCGATGCGGCACGCTGATCCAGTGTAGGAACCATGGATCTAAGCGCTGGGGAATCTTCTTCAAACCAGCTCATGATCTTCTGTGGAATCTTTGGGCGCGGTTTGTGTGGTCGGTCGTTTACGCCGAGAGTTAGGAAATCCGTGAGCTGTTTGCCATATATTGGCTGTTGCTGTCTTCTGAGAGCATTCAGGTAGACACAGTGTTGCAACTCTTCGAAACGTCCCCACCGCGCCGCACTTTCTAGATACACTATGTTGGATTCCACGGTTGCAGGATCTAAGTTCGTGTAGGCGGCTTGAGCTCGCGCTTTCTGAGCTTCACGAAATTCCATGAGGGCGCGATGAGAGCTTAGCTGAGAAACTCGTTCACATACAGTTTTTGATAAGCTCTCATATTGTGTTGGGATAAAATTGAGGAAACTTAGGCTGACAACGCCCATTGGATTTGCAGCGAGCAACTTGTTCCGCACGACGCTCTCGGTTGCTTCAAAGTTGGCGAGAACCGATCTGCGTTGCCGGAAGGATGTCATGATTGGACGCTCGACGAAAAGGTCGGGATGATTGCAAACCTTACGTAGCTGCATCAGACAATTGATGACTGAAATGTAATTGCCAGAAGAGAGCGCTTCTCGAGTATCCGTACGGGCTAGAAATCCGTCATACAACTCGCGCTGTCTACGTGATAGTCGGCAGAATTCGACATGTTCGTACTTGGCTGGCATCTGTTTCTCGACATCTGCCTTCAGTCGTCGTAGGAGGTATGGCCTAAGGACCTTGTGCAGCTTTGCAATAATCGCACGGGCCTCGTCGTCCATCTGTTCCCGACCGCTCTCCAATATCTGTGATTCAGGCTTGTGAAACCAGTCCTGGAATTCCGCCAAATCTGCGAATCCACCGACGCCATTCTCAGATGGCATCAAGAAGAATAATAGCGACCATAGTTCGGTCAAATTGTTTTGTAACGGTGTGCCTGTGAGTAAGAGTCGCGCTCGAGTATTGAATGTGAGCAAAGTTTGCCAGCGTTTGGATTTGAAATTCTTGATGTTATGAGCCTCGTCCAATATCATATAATGCCATTGTCTGCGCTTGAAGACCTGTTGATCTTGTAAGACAATTTGGTACGATGTGATACACACATTCCACATGTCGTCGGTTTTCCATCCTTGCCGCTTTCGTTTGCGCTCATCAATGCTACCGTAGTAAGACAGGACCTTGAATCCTGGGCACCACTTTTTGAATTCCATTTCCCAATTCAACATGACACTGGTCGGGACAATAACAAGATGTGGACCCCATACTTCATGGTGACAGGCCAGATGAGCCAAAAGGGCAATTGTCTGTATCGTCTTTCCAAGACCCATTTCGTCTGCGAGAATACCATTTGTTTGATTTCTGTATAGACCGGCTAGCCAATCCAAGCCATAATGCTGATATTCACGTAATGTGCCTCGAAGTAGGAAAGGAACTTCAGTCCTTGGAACTTGGTACTGAGGCGAACTGGACCTACTCGCACCAGACTTGACAACGGATGAGGTTGTGTCAACCTCTGAAGGTTTAGTGTCAGATGTCCGAGGTGATTGACTTCGATCACGACTAGGATTTGTGATTGCGTCCGTATCTGGGCTTGCCTGTGGCTGATCCGACGCCGCAGTTGCGATCTCAACACTTGGTATTGCTGTGAGTGGCTGCTTAGCTGTCTTACTTGGCATTTTTGCCTTGGCATCTTCTTTAACCTGCTCAACAGCCTCAATGATTTCCATTTCGACGTCTTGAGCTTGCAGAGGTTCCGGTACTGTAGCAAGAGCATCGGGGTTATTGGCTTCATACGGGTTTACTGGCGGTGCAGCCGTGACGAGTGTGGCACCGGTTGCGTTCGTGACTGATTTGTTCTGGCCAGGGATGGACGTCTCGGGAGAGTCCTTGGTCCCGTTTACCAATTTTGACGGCAGTTGATCTCGTAAATCTGAAGCCTTTGGTGCTGTACCATTCGTGGTAACCTCAGCTTTGGCCAGATCAGATGGGGGATTCCCATTAACTGATGTAGCTTCTGCGACGTCTACCATCTCGACATCACGTTGAGGCGATGAGGGCTCATCAGCCACTGTCTCCTGTTTCATCTTTTGCAATTCAGATTTGCCAAAGAAGAGGCTAAGAAGTCCGGAAGGCTCCTCATCATCGTCGGAATTTTCCTCCTCGTTTTTAGATTGGCCATCTTCATCGCTATCCATATCCTCATCACTTGACCCTAGGTCGTCATCCATGTCTATGGACTCATCTGTAGTTTCGCCTTCGTCGTCTAGCTGTGTCGAGGATTGGTCGTTACCACTGTTAAGATTAATTGGTTTGTCTACGGGGAGATCAGGAATATTTGCATATTTCTGTCTCAGTTGTTCTTGTGTTAGAGCTTCATCTGAAATATTTGACTTTGCATCATCGTCATCATCAGATGAGGACATATTATCTTCGTTCTCATCTTCATCAGAGCCCTCGTTCGAGGTGGACTCTTCGTCGGAAATCAGATCGTCGTCTTCGTCATCAGCTTCTTCGTCTGTCCCTTCTGATTCTCCCTCGTCCTCATCAGATACAAGCTCTGAATCGAAATGCGCTCGTCGGGCCTGTAACTTGAGCTCTGACATATTGACAGCCTCGTTCAGCGCAGCCTTGACGCGCTTTTGTTCAGCAGCCTCCCATTCTTCCAGACGGCGACGGTTGACCTCAGTCTTAACATTCTCCCATGTTCCGCCAATTGCTTTAACAACAGTCTTATAACGACCAATCCATGCGGTCCTGGCCTCGGCTTCAATTTGTTCAGCTGTCTTGGGTTGTCGACGTATCCACTCATCCCGGCAAGCCTCGGCTAGTCGCTTTGCCGTAGCCTTGTGTCTCTGCTGTTCCATCAGCATCAGCTTCCGGAAATTCGCCATCTGTTTGACGAGGTGGTCCATGTGTGCCCACTGCCGTGGAGGCTCCTCGGCCGGTTCTGGGACGAAGAGCGTAGACCGTTCCTCACTGAGTAACCCCCCCGGTTCGGCTTCGGCCTCGATCCGCAAGATAATGTGAGCTTCCTTCTCAGCATCCTCTTGCGTATATGGATCTCCTTCATCGGCAAGGTCAAGCCAGCCGCCATCTTTTACATCTATTGCCGGCGCACGTTCAACAAAATCGCGAAAATCGGACGATATCTTGGGACGTGCGATCGTCTGTCCTGGGAAGACGTTGACCTGAGCTGGGTGGACTATGGGGATTGTGGGAGCCTTCACCCGTAACCGAATTTTGGTTGTGCGTAGGTTCGGACTGTCGTTCGTAGGCCGATTCGAATCGCGCATAGGAGTATCGACACCGTCATGATGAGTTCCAGAGCTACGTCGTATCCTTGTAGACCGTCTTGGTGGTGTTGTCTGAGGCGGCGGTGTAGGTGAGGATCTTCGAGTTTTAGGGGAAGGTTTGGAGCCATTAGCATTAGCCAAAGATTTCCTTGTGTTCGGCTTGGCATTCGGTATAGGAGCTTTAGAAGGAGCCCCTTTGGTAGTAGACGCGTGTTTTTGTGTTCCATTTACATGGTTGTTAGGTGTAGAACGCTTCTCTTTAGCGGGAGTAGAGGGTTGAATGTTGTGGAGAGCGCCTCTGGTGACTCTCCTGTTGCCTTGCGGCTGTAACTCCAAAGGCACCGGGTTGGTGCGTCCAGATCTGCGTTTGCCATTTTCGGTGAATGTTGTGGGCCCATCAGCCTCTATCTTCTTCCATGGAGGTGATTCTATCTTGGGGCGACGAGTTGCACTGTTAGGTGTCGTCTCACGGATTCGACGGCGTTTGGCAGGCCTCTCATCGGTGTCGCCATTTTGAACAGGGGTTCCAACAATGGATTTATTCGCGTCGGTGCCATTTGACTCAGGCTTTGTTGGGGTCAATTGGGTTGCAGTAGAATCTTCTGCTTTTATTTCGCGACGAGAGGGATTATCTAGCGGCGCAGATTCAATCTCAGCAATTAGTTGAGATGTTTCGCTGTTTGCAGGGTTTGAGATGGTGGGATTTGCGGTGTCGTGTGAAGGCGCAGACTCGGGCGACGCGGTAGCCGTCATAGCTGTCCAGGGGTGTTGGGAGGAGAGAAAGACGCGGGTCTCGATGAAATTGACATTTGACGTGATAAAAAGTACGTCGAGAGATAGAGAATTAGTGATATAGTATCATGACGAAGTGTGAACATGCACAGGGCATTTGTGCGATAACTGTGATGAATTCTATACCAGAATTGTCACTCATCAGCAGTTTGATGATGATTCAAAAATTTCGTCGGGTCTCCGCCTTGCCTTGGACAGGAATAGCAAGCTTGGTCCGAGTTACCCAAAAGCAAAAGTGCGTGATGTTGGTCCGTGCGTCGATTCCCCCATGTTCCACACTAGTGTTCCACTTTACGTAATCTATCGATATGAGGTCAATTTAACGAAGGTGCAGCCGTGAAATTCAGGCACAAATATTACTAAGCCTGCATCGTCAATGGTCGGCCATTCAAACCATGTCATTTCTAGCTCTCAAATCTACGAACTTGAAGAAAGATACCTCGAGCAAGACACAATTCAATAGCATTGAGGTATCTGACTGGCAGGCCTATGGTACGCTCCAATTGACTAAATAATCACCCTCTCCATTTATATTTACCGCTAACATGGACCCTCTAGATGCTTCCCCAACGAATCGTGAGGGCTTCCGCTCTCCGATCGGCTTCGCTGGCGGCGCGAAGACTACCTATCATCCAACAGCGCACATTTATTCCGCCATCGGTCAACGACCCAGCTATCGTCGAGGAGAAATATCCAGATAGGCAGGAGCTTACAGATGAACAAGATCCGGACATGGTCAGTGGCATTGAAATTCGCTGGCGATGTGCTAGTAACTGATGGATGTAGAACGGTGGTTACGTCAACCCCCCGCGAGTCAAGCGACAATTCCGCGATCCGCATGGGGACTGGTGGGACAAGCAGGAACGACGTAACTATGGCGAGCCTGTTCACGAAGATCATGACATCCTTGGCATGTTCTCTCCATACGAATACACCTGGATCTCGCCTGGCAAGGGATTGCTACAAATTGGCGCATTCATTGCTACATTCGTAGGAGTATGCTGGGTGGTCGGACGTCTATACCCTGACAAGCCGTCTTTCCCGCGGGAATTCGAAGGTGGCCTGGAACGAGAATTAGGTGGTCCTGGTGCTCTAAGGGTAAGTTAATACTTATCGAGTCCGGTACCTCACCACGATCATGTTACTGACGATACTCCTAGGCAAGAGCTCCTGGTGACCCAGAACCATACCAGGTTGAGGAGGTAGAAGAAGAATAAGAAGACCCTTGTACAGCAAATAATTCAACCTATCCCATTTGTACACTTGGGCCTACCGTGCCAATACGCAGCAAGATCGTGCCTATCGTTTCTAAGAGTTCCTAGACAATGGAAATGCAGCTCATAAGACGATTGTGACCTCCAAACCTTAGATTCATTACTTCAATATTTTGAATTTTGTAAAGCACTAATGCATAGCGGCGTATTAAGGTTCCCTCATTCCTAATCTAAGTATGTAGGTATGTATGCGTGTATTCCTATCAGCCACGGCTACATATATATTGATCTATTTGAAGTATAAATCTAAGGTAGGTAGTAGGTATCGTGCTTACATTATATATCCGGGCGGAAGGGTTGAGGCCCACCTCGGCTAATGGAGGCAACTAGGTTCGAAGGTTATCCGCCTTTAACGTGTTTGTATATCTACTGAAGATGGGAATTCGCGACCGAGCTTGCCATGATCGGGAGGTAGCAACTAGTACCGAATGGATTCTTCACATGAAAATGGACCAACTGCAATAATTCCAATTCTGCTTTAATCTTCACAATATCCAACCGCTACAATTCACATCACCAAGCATCGCCAACTTCATATTCCCTGATGATACCTCATTCAAGAGGGCTGGCTCTGCTTCAAGTTTTGTTCACTGTATCCACCAGATATTCTTTCTGCTTTCTCTACTTCTCTCTTCAATATCGTCAACGTTGGTGAAGATGCGTTTTGAGGACTGGGATGTGTTACTATTCCCCAGGGATTCCAAAATCCCCCTGAAGGAGTTTAAGACCAACTGCCATGTGGTCCATGATAATGGTAAGTGGTTTTTTGCTTCCCAGGGGATACCCTTTAGATCTCAGAATAGCTCTAGCTCCTGGAGAGATTTCGTGTTGCCCTATGCCAGATCTGTTTGCCCAAGGGCTGACTGACTCAAGCTTGTATAGAATTCGCGTATACTCACGGTTCATATGGTCTGCCAACCATGACCTGTTTCATGCCGGGACTGTCCTCTGGCACTCAATTCAACATCTCCCTTCACTCCTGGAAGACGCCTGATATCAGTCAGTTCACAAGAAACTACAGCAAACACCCCGAATCAGTCAAGTTCGAGGCACGGGTCTTAATCGATGGTCGTTTAGTTGCGTATGCCTATGATCCATGACCTCATGAATTCAAGCAAGCTCTAACAGAGCCTTTCCCAGTTCATCCTCGTTTAACCGCACCGGACCATGGCCCCAGTTGATCAATCACAGCTTTGGTGAGCCGCCTACGCTATCGGTAGAACCGCAACAACTTACAGCTTATAGAGTTCACCAAGAATGGAGACCTCGAAACCCTCCGATTTCCCCCATTCCGCAGTGAAGTGCTTCGACAAAGTTATTGGAGCCCCGCAGATGAAGTCGGACGGATCAAAATCGTGATCAGTGAAGGCTTCCCAAGAGATTCATTGACTGTTCCGATCGAACGAGTCAAGAACATTGTTGCGTTCTCGTTCCAACATGCTCCGCTCGGTAGAGAACCAATTAACTCCTCCCAACGCATTATAATGCCTGATACTAACATTAGTTCTTGTAGACATTCTCGAGAGCTCCGGAATTGCTTGGCCAAATCCTAGCATGTGGCGACGAACTCCTTTCAACCCTACTATGCCAGTCCCGTCGCGACAACATGAAGATGGTGCGGAAGCTCATCTCCATTCCCCTCGTCGTCGGACAACGGGATATATGAAAGGTTCATCTAGTTCATCCGTTTACACCTCTGGCCCCCCAGGATTAACACAATCCAACACCAGCAATTTGCTCAGCTCTATGCCTAACACTGAGGCATTGTTACAGCGCAGCGGAGTTGGATCTAACTCACCCTGGGCAGATCCCTTCTCCACGCAAAAGTCTGATGCGACTGCTTGCTTTGACTGGACAAACAACAACTTTGGTCCTATTGGATATAGTCAAGCTACTGACAGTAGCAAGGCTAACTACAACCCTGCTTCCAACCGCAGGGCGACTGGTATCAGCAAGGTATCACATTCCGACGTGAGTATGCCTGACTACGGGTTGGGCAATTCAAGCAGCGCCCACGGTATAGCAGATCATCAGTTTCTGAACCTCGCGACAGCCCATCTTGGAGACATGGAAACCAATACTCATGACCCAAAAGCACCAACAAACACCCCAACGGCTATGGTTGGGCCAAACTTCATTGACGATCTCAATATTGACATGAGCAAGATTGGTACTCCTGGAAGTATGATAGCCTACAATCTTTGTCCTGCTATTACTTATTTACAAGCTAGCTATAATATTTAATATTGTGGGAGAAGCTGACAAGTGATGCGCAACAGGCACGTCAATGAACGATTTCTTTAACTCTAACCACACCAATTTCTCGTCCGAACTCGCAACGTCCCTCACCCATTCGCTACTAAACCAGCCACATCCACTTCCCATCCAGACAGGAAGCATTGTCCCGCCTGCCCCTGAAGTGAAGTCACGAAAGGAGAATCATATTCATCAAGACTCTCCAGTTGAAGGCGCATCAAGCATCGAGCACGTTGAGATGCGAAAGGTATCGCAGTCGTCGTTCGGCAACATTGACAAGGAAAACCAAGATACCAGTGCGAACAACTCTCCTCCCAGCCAGAGCGCGTTCTCTGGTGTGTTTTCACGTCGATCTACATCAGGAGGAGACTTTAGTAATGATCTCACCAATGTTACTAACGGATTTACGCGCTCGAATATGGACCCTCACGCAAGCTGCGATGCAAACCCGGATGCCCGTATCACAAGCGCGTCCGAGAAGGGCATCAAGCGCAGCCGCCACTTTACACATGGTAGTGGCAAATCGATTGACGGTGATATAGAATCGCTATCTAAGAGCCCCTGCGTTCGACTAGAACTTGAAGGCCATTTCGGGGAACACGCGTAATCAATACAGCGGAATGCTGCTAAGCATTACACTCCAATGACAACATATTTACCTCTTTTGGGATCATTGAATATTCATCTGACTATTGGACGCATCGGAAGGAAATGGTATCTGGCATCCCCATCATAGATTAGCATTGGGACGGGTTTATTATTTAATCCTCATCGGCAGAGCATCGCCGGCTCACCCTGTCCGAAACGTGACGGGTGGTTTTCTGTCATACAGCAGCGGCCTCACATTGGTTCGCGGATTATTCTTGGCCTGGCGGATGGTTCTCGTGTAGGAGTTTTATTGTCTTGTAGGGGAAACGAAGCAAGGTCAATACTTGACCGAGCAGTATCGATATGTAGATTAAGTCGACTTCAGTACATAAGGCAAAGACCAATACAAAAGAAATATTAGTTTCTAATTTCTGGCAACCTGCTTATTTGTGTCACGGGATCCTACATATATCTAAGAAGAACACGTCATTATAGTGATCTATATGCAGTTTAGCGAAATTCTCATTCGCCTTGCCGTATATCTCGCCGATCCCGCCCTCGTCTAGAAAGGCGTCGACAAAGGGGGTGTAGATATTCTCCTTATTGGTTTGATAATTCGTCAGCCGAGCGAAGTTGGTGATGACAGCATTATTATTCATACTCATAGTGCTTACGTTACTTATCATCACGGGGTCTGAAGCTGAAGACATGTTGATTACCTAACTGTTTCCGAGTTGAAAAAGCTTCAACCAAGTCGAAGATGTTCAATTTGATTTCAAGAGATCCTATTGAAGACCGAGTTAGGTACTATCTCCGGATATATGGCTCTTATAGCAGCCTATAACAATACTGGATGGCCTCGCCGGGCGTATGCAGTGTACACCATCAATTCGGATCGCTAACCTGAACAAGTTTAATGGGTTTCGGTGAAGGAATCCCAGCTGCCTATAGGCAGCGTCTCAGCAAGGATTCGCCAACCACTGGAAAAGCAACGGGCGCAGCCACAACAAAAATGAGTCAATTTATAGGTCTGTATATGGGGTTGAATGGCTTTGTAGGTATGCTTCAATTCCCTGATTATTAGTAGGTAAATATTAGAAGAATTCCAAGCCTTTCAAAAGTCAGAACCCTGAAGAATTACATGTCAAGTTAGAATCAAATCAAATTATCGTTAGATTTAATAGATGTCAATTTGAGCTCGCGGCTCTTTACGCTCCAGTACCTAGTCATACGAACCATCACCTACTAATACTGTAAGACGGAAATGACGTGCTACGAACCCTTCGAGATAATCCTCGCCGACACAAACGAAGAGTCAGCACACTTCCGACTACAAAACGAGCCCGGCGAGAAACACCGCGAATACATCACGGGCTACGACCGCAAGGGCCCGCTCCGCGTCCTCGGCAAGCTAACCGACGTGGTCCACGGCCGCTCCTCCTCCGCCGAAGACGGCGCCAACGCCACCCTCGCCATCTTCGAGTTCGCCGCGCTAGGGCAGAAACCTTCCCGCCGTCGCTACCGCGAAGTCCAGATCGAGATCGTGTTCGCGGCGCACGGCACCGAGGGTCGACCCGGCGCCCGCACCCGCACTACCACTACCACTACCATTCCCGGCGATCCATCGCGGTGGGACCCCCAGGTCAGGGCGCTCGCGCCGCACGGACACAAGAGCCTGCTGCAGACGACGCACAAGGCGGGGCGCAAGCACGGCTTCGAGGTGTCGGCGGAGGCGAGCGTGGACCCGCTGGCGACTGCCGGCGCGAGCTACGTCTACGAGATCAGCGACGAGGTGGTGCGGGGCGATAGCATGGTGGTCGAGGGCACGGAGGCGTTTGTCAACCGCGCGGCGGGGAAGCCGAACGCGGCGCGGTTCACGCTGCGCGAGAACGGGACGCAGAGGAGCGGGGTGCCGCGGTATTTGCGTGTCGCGGTGCTGCTTGAGCGGAGGGCGGGGGATGACGGGTTGTTCGTTGCGATGGTGAATGTGCGGGCTCATGTATCGGTGCTCGCTGATGCGGGGGAGAGGGTGAGGAGGATTATGGGGCGGATACCGTTGGATGATGCTGTTGTTTTCGATCCCAAGGTGCCGCCTACGACGGATAAGTATCCTGTGGATAATCTGGCTTCGGTGTCGTTGAGCGATGAGTGCTCGATTGAGAGTGGGCATGATAGTGGTGATATAGCTGGGTCTGATTCTGATGGGTGATATCGATACCGTTTATAGACGATGAGATCTTCTTGCACGTATGACTCAAATGTCGTTCAAATTTCACTTTACATGAGTGATGATTGCAACTTCATTGAATCCAAAGTATATGATTACTTGCTACCTAGGTGCCTTTCCTTTAGAAATCTGCTTCTGGCTCCCCGTATATCGAAAATAGGCTGTCTAGAACTATTTATTCTAACTCCCTCAATTAATTCCTTTACCACTCAACTGCTACGAGCATATATCGGGAATCAGATCGCAGAAACATCCCGCCTTCATTGCCTACTGTGTATTTACATTCCTGACCTCAGGGTCACTACTCGGCGGCGTTTCTCTCTGATGCGTCTCTTGGTCAAACCTCTGGAACACATGCCCCTTGGGGTGCGTCTCATCGGCGGTCCAGTAACACTTGAAGCAAAACCAATAATTGGGACATGTGCCGCAGCGATATCCCGTGCCATATATCAGCTATATATAGTAGTTAGTATAAGAATTCTGGTCCAGGCGGTCAAGTCTCCCATAACTTACGCAAAAGCACGAATCGCAGAGATCATCAGTCACCTTCTCCGCGGCCTCGGTAGGCAACTCTTCATCATAGCTTGCATCATCGTCATCATCGACTAATAGCTGATTTTCCACATAAGCAATGTACGTCATTCCATGGTATATTGCAACATGCCGGGGTGTCCATCTATGGTGCGTTTTTGCTTTCGCGTTGGCTCCATAATCAATGAGGTCCGTCATGAAGATGCTAGGACCCCGTCGGCATGCCCAATGTAGCGGCGTCCAACCGTCGCGATCGGGAATGTTGATCAAGTCAGGACAATCCTTTACGATTAGCTTCACTGTACCCTCGTGGCCGCCGGCTGCTGCATGGTGAAGGGCGTTTCGGCCCTGCTTGTCTACGCTCCTAAAGGTTGACTTTTCTGTTATTAGTGATCTGAGCCGCACTTCGTCGGAGTTTCGTGCTGCCACGAGGTGGAGAGGGAGTCGTCCCAAGTCATCAGAAGTATCTCGAGAGACTCCGGGAAGGCTTAATATTTTCTCGAAAACGTCCGTATCACTAATCTCGCAGGTCGCGTTTAAGACGGTACCGTAGGTGCCGCTCGAGATGGTAGGGTCAGCCCCGTGGGCGAGGAGTAAGTCAATCATCTCTTTCTGGACGCTGGCCACACACCAGTCTAGCGCGATGTGGAGAGGTGTATCACGGTAGTCATCTACTTTGTTGAGATCGACTGGCGTGATATTATTATCTAAGAGGACCTTCACAACATTTATGTGATCGAACATAACTGCGATACCAATAGCTGAACCATATTTTGAGGCGAATTTAGCCGTAATTGCGTTTGGGTCTGCACCATACTCAAGTAAAAGTTTCAAGGTGTCCAGTCTTGGGCCATACGCGGCTGCGGCGAGAGCCTCATTGATTTCTGAGGAGAAAGCATCCTCGTTGATTCGAGGCTTTAGGTGCTCCAGATAGATTTTAACAGAGTTTAGCGAACACTCGTTAGCTAGACCGCCGAGGAAAGATAGTCCGTTCTTGAACACGCTAGATCCGGGATTCTTGAAATCTGGTGGTAAGACTGCTTCTGCTCCGCGCTCTAGCAGCAGGCGGAAACATTCATCATCGGCCATCGCCGCACGTATCACTAGAGAATTAGAATCAGTACAACTTCCCATTAAAGCAAGGTTTAGGTGGCTCCTTGGAGCTAGAGAGTCTACTATAGGGAAGTTCAAATAGTAAACACTGTTCTACAATGAGAACGAAAAGGAGGCGATTTAGAAACGTCGAGCTATACTCACGGGGTCTCTTGCCGGACGATGCTTCTATCTCTGTATCGGCACCGGCATCTAGAAGCAACCTCAAACACTCGACAGCGCCTCTCCTTGCCGCGTCTGCGAGAGCAGTGATTTTATCGTTATCTGTACGATTGATGTCTGGAAACCTCAATAATAGAAGCTGGGCCACTCTTGAGTTGGAGCTCCATGCAGAGAATTGTAATGCCGTATTACCGTAGTCATCTTGGTGGTTGATATCAGCTCCGGCGTCAAGCAGCGCAGTCACAATCTCGTGGTAGCCGTATCGTGCTGCATGGACCAAGGAGATAGAGATACTCTCTTTGGAACATAACGGAATCATTTGCTTTACTGCTCGAATTATGCCCCATTCAGCTGCCACCGCAATTGGAGGCATTTTGTCTTCATCGAGGTAGTCAACAGAAGCGCCCTTTTCAACCAGTTTCTCGATCAGATTTTGTCTTCCCCAAGAACAAGCATCGTGAAGAGGTTGCCTGCCATCAGGGCGTGTGTAATCGACCTTCGAACCATTATCCAACAAGAAACGAGCCATGTCTAGGTCGTCCATCTGCGTAGCTCGGCATAAAGCATTATAGCCATCATCTTCGGCAGCGTGTACATCCGCCCCGAATTCTATCAGAGACTTTGCTAAGTCTAGGTTTCCAGCGACGGCCGCATAGATCAGAGCAGTCTTCTTCTTAGTACCGCCCTGCGCGTTGACGATGGCAAGCAGCTGTTCGGCATCCGAACTGTTGGCCTCCTTGTAATATGGAAACCTCTTTTTGAGGCCATCAACGAGCGTAATGGCAACCTTTTTATACCGGGACCTTGTGGAATATCTTGCTGCAACATGTAGTGGCGTGGTTCCCTCCACATCTATCACAAACTGCGCTCCATACTCAACCAATAAATTACAAATGGAAGGAAAACCATGCCAGCATGCGACATGTAGCGGGGTTATATCAGTATCAGGTCGGAGATTGACGTCTGCACCAGCATTGAGCAATAAGCGAACGATTTCTATGAGGCCGAATTGGCAAGCAATGGTAAGTGGAATGAAGTGATCGTTCAGGGATTCCTTTCTAACCCCTACGTTGACGTCAGCGCCAGTCTCTAGAAGTAGCTGAACCATCCCCACGCTGCCGGCCGCGACGGCAGTACACAAGAGCCTATTCATCATCTCAATCTCGAAAGTCCCTAATGGAGTTGCTTGGTAGCCCAGGAGCGTCCTTGCGATGTCAACTAAGTTCCACTTAACAGCATAGCTTAATGCCAAGAGCGACGCTTCTCTAAGGTTGACCTGCTCGCCAAGCTTTTCAAGGACGTCGAGTAGCAGAGGAAGATCCTTGTGTGCAACGATAGACGCAAGTATAGAGGATGCTTGGATAAGTGTTGTATCTTTATTGTATTTGAGAAGCCTGTCCAAGATGTGTGGGTGGGAGACGATCATATCTGACACATGTGGTTGCGGAAAATTAGAAACAATCCAACCAGGGGCATTTTCGCTTGTTGAGAGATCCGGAGGGTACATGAGATCAATGTATGTGCTGTTTGGTTGATAGTCCACCAGTTGTATTGTCATTTCGAATGCATCGAACTCATTTAAATTGAGGGTTTTTCTCAAATCGAGTGGCATGAACTCCTCAGGTGCCTGGAAATATAATATGTTTTTAGGCCTACTGTCATGCCGTAAGGTAAGGATATCTTTCAAGCGGTGTGGTTTGGTCAGCCAAGGTGCGGACTGCTGGCTGATGATGATATTTCTCTTAGCAGATAGATAATGTTCATGCCAATATAAAGCAGCGTATGCGGTGAATCTGAGGCTTCGATCACCGATCCGAGTATCGTGGAGGTATCCCAGCTGGCCTCTCGCACGGTACATCCACTTTACGACAGTTTTCACTGGAGACGGCTCCACGTCACTGAACTTGTCCAGGAGAACAGAAAGATAATTATAGGAAGCCAACGCAATCTTCATGTGACAATCGCCGATATGGTACCAAGCGTCATCCGGGCTCTGCTGAAGGAAACGCTTAAGATCATCGTGGACCACATATATCTTGCTGGACTCGACTCGCACAATTCCCGGAAGAAGTTCTTGAATATGTAATCCGGTTTGATAGTCCAGGTTCTGTACAAGTTGTCCAACACTCTGACAATCAACAGCGGCTACGGCCACTGCAAGCTCATTTAAGGTCATTGGCCTAAAGGAATAGCATATAAACTCAAGTACGCTACGCACCCATGTTTGGAAATGCTTCGGGACTTGCTCGAATATTGCGCGAAGTGCCATTTGCGTCGAGGAAAACGAGTCGGCGAGATTAGCTAAGATAGCTGGGACCGGTGGGTGGACGAGAGACAAGGCATTTAAATACATGCTCAGTATCTTGAGATTAGATGGTTGCTTGTTGAACAATTGTAAGGCAATCTCTGAGACGTTTGAAACCGATGGTCTTAAGCGTATGATGTCGTCTAGTTGCGATTTGATATCCTGCTCAATGGAGAATCTCAGGGCATCTTGTCCTAGCTTGACTCTGAAGAGCATCTTCGACGGCGGGAAGTCGACATTGGCTGCCGAATTACTGACAATTACGATTTTCCAAGAGATCTCATCCAACCCACTCAAGTATTGCAATTGCTTGACAAGTTCTAGGAGCAGATGACGTTGTTCAGGGGTGCCTGTTGTGTGGATGAGCCAGAACCCCTGGCACTGAGATGTGTGAGCGAAAAGTAGTCTTAGCCACTTCCGGAGAGCCTGAACCTTCAGCCCAGTATCTGAAGTTTGTAGAGCATAGAAGTTTGGTGCATCGAAGATGTCTAGCCAACCAGACGATCTCGGACGCTGCCTCAAGATTTGGACGAGGCAGGATGACAACAACCCTATTTCAGTCAAGGAATTGGGTTGAGTAGTAGTGATTGGGGTACAGGCGATCACACCACCTGGATATGGCGGTATATTTCGGAGAATCGCGTCACGAAAGCAAGAGAGGAGCTGTATCCCATCAACCTCAACTTCAAGTTCTAGTTGAATAAGCTGTGCCTGGTCATCCTCGATGCAGTGGATGAGCTCCTCTGAGCGAGCAATGCAGTGCGCAAGGTTGTTAAGGCATCCTGGTCCCCCGAAGTGTGTCCCAATCCCGTCCGCCTCGAGTGATAGCCACCGGAGAAGTTGGCGGAAAGCCTCATCGGAATCTTGACTGAGGTAAGCAATTATAAAAAGGGTACTAGAACAAGAAACTTACACATTAGAGTATCCGAAACCCGATCCATTAGGAAGTCTTCTCCGGGAGAGTGGTGCACGAAGCTGTGGAGTTCATAATGCGTTAAGTTAACTCCTATGTTCGTGACGTTAAAACCCCGAAGCCCTGCGCAAGACTTGTGAACAGTCTAGCTGATTATTTAGCAGCCACAGCATGTTAAGAAGAGAATTTTAGCCTACCGAGGACTCAGGACTAGATTCGAGCAAGTCCTGAAAGTAATTTATAATCTTGAATTCATCTGAGATATGGTTGAACTCTAGCCACAGCCGCTCGAGATAACGTGATAACTGATGTATGCGGTCCGGAATCCAATACCCCATTACTCCACGATACAAGTCTTCGATGATTCTATATATTGTCGTTTCCCAACTAAATACCTTAGAACTATGGTGGGGAGTCCCAAAGAAAATCTACAGGAGATTATGAGTATATTGGTATACCGAGTGACATGGACTTTATGAGGATAGCTTACTAGGATTGAAGCTTTGTCGTATATTTGACGATATTTGACGTGCGTTAGGGCCGTGAATAAAGCCTACGGATTGACTGTCAGAAGCACCCTACAACGAGGGCAACGATAAGCGTCATACAAACCTTCTTTACCAGCATCCCGCCGAGATCAGCTGCTATAAATCCAAGAGAAAGCTCAGACAGGCTCTAGTAGACGTATTTAGATAACGTAGATACTATAAGTTAGTTTGGGAAGGGAGACATACAACTCCTATATCACTTGGGGCAGCTAGAATGAAGTTTAGCAGTTCATCAACTATTTCGTCCAAGTTGTTTATGGAGCCTTTCTCGCCAAGGAATCTCCCTGGTTTGAATGTAAATGTAGCAATGTGTGCCTTTGACTCCAATATAGTGTTGGTATGTATCACGGGCTCTTCGCCACTGAGACTTGGGACACATATCATCAAGATATTGGGTCGTGGAGGGGCTGGCGCGGGGCTCTCTTGTAAAGCCTCACTTCCAGACTGGGAGCCCGACTCATCCTCACCAGCACTAAGGTTACCAAGGTCCACCTGCTCTTCAGCGGCGACATCTTTATTTTCTTTAGGTTCCAACCCAGGTTCAATTTTGACGAGGTGCGCTGCTTCGTCAGTCGGGTTCTCCATGCCCACACTCTTCCGTACGTATACGAGGCGACTAGATTAGCAGTAAAACGTCATGAGAGATGACTTACGCGGAGCTCAGGCAGCTAAGCACAGGGCTTCTCACATATCTATCCTGAGCTGGGAGAACGGTATCTATTCTGGAGCTGGGGTCAAGATTAAATTGTGAGGACGATAATTAACATCTAGAAGCACGGAAACCCCAAAGGTTCGAGGTTTCAGTATAGAAAGGATTTCGAAGATCAGAATAGTAGAAATGATCAAACTGACCTGTTAGCTTTGTTCTGCATAGGGTATCTGAACATAAAATTGTTAGACTTTATTCAGCCGCAATTGCGTGAGGATTGACGATAAGGCAAGCCGGGCAGCGGTCCCCCAAAGGTAACCCCATCCTAACCCTTTTTAGGGCCGAAGTTGACCTTGTGGCAGTAGCCCACTACAAACTGAATGCTACGCTGACCACCTTAGCCCCCAATAACCCCTGTCTGTCTCACTGCCAAATGCAATTAATAATCCTGCAGCGTCAGCGAGGGCGTCAGGGATCACCACCGACAAGAGGCAACGGGAAGGAAGATGTAGCGAAGGATGTGGGTTTAGTAGTCTAGCCGCTTTTCCCCTCGTAAACTCGTTTTCTAGAGATGAACTTCCATGTCGATTCGCATTACTATTCACATCTCGGGCGCAACTACTATATTATTGTGATGTACGAGATATAAGAGGGATGTTAATGTGAATTTGAATTCCAGCCAATTCATAGTCCAAGCAACCTCCAGAACCATGGACAATCAAGATGAACTTAATAAGTCTGTGCCCGAAGACTTTACCATGATAAATAATACTGGTGACAGGATCTTTATTCCCTTTTCCGAGGCTGAATTAGACGGTACACATGATTCAGAGGATGATGAAGACTACGATGACGAGGATGAAGGCGACGATGAAGAAATAGACGACGGTGAGCCGGATTTTATCGTTGGAGAGTCGAATACTATTGATATTCGGGGCGAACGTACCAAGCTTCTCACCGATGTCAGCAAAGAGACCAGGTTTGACGACGCGGATGTTCTGAAAAGATATCGCGCCCGAGTGCGCTTATGCCTCAAAGACAACAAAAATGTAGAGGAGCCAACGTTGCTTCATTTCATTGTGCTCAACTTTCTAATCTTCCATGAGAGCCATGAGGCAATGAACTTCATCGTCAAGTTAGCCTTAGAAGAAGCGCCTGAAGACCTAGCATTTCAGACAAAAGGACCGCTTGAAACCCCGCTCCATGTGGCGGTTAAGCGAAAAGAAGAGCGCCTCGCACAATTAATGTGCGAGTTAGCTCCGAATGTCGCTGCGAAGGCCATATCGCTTCAGAACGAGAACGGCGAGACCTGCCTGCATCTTGCGATTAAAGAGAATCTAGACTTGGTCCCGTATTTAATTACCAAGGCCCACGTCTCGACGTTCCGCCAGCAGCGAAGCCAGAAGATACGCGACGGTGCCGGCAATACACCCCTGCATGATGCTGTCCATTATTCTCGTTACGTCACAGAGGCTGCAACATGCCCGCCGGAGAAAATCTCGAAATGTCGGCGGTGTCGGGAAGCTGAAAAAAAGCTCGAGAGTAGCTGCGACAAACTTCGTACGATCGTTGAATCTCTAGTTCGGAAAGATGCCGAAGCTCTTGCGACTCTCAATGCCCTTGGGCAGTCCCCCTACGTCTACCACTTGGCAACCCGACAGGAGGTTAGAGCATCCTCTGAGATAGCAAAGCCAAGTCGCACAAGCGCCAATCAAGATCACTTATCCAAAAACCCGAAAGGCGAAATCAGTAAAGGCGCGACAATCATCAAGACTGAGAAGCAAAAGGCAGACATAAAGTCGGAGGTCCTAGTCTCTCACGAGGAGACTAAGCGTTCAAAGAATCCTAAGTCAGAAAACCCTGACAGCGCACGTAAAGTTCGTACTGTCAGACCAGGTCCCAAAATTTCTAAATCCCATCTACCTCTACCTAAGTCCGATAAGCTAGCGGAGAAGACCAAGATCGAGGACTATCTTCGAGAAATGGCATTTGCTCAGGGAAGTTTCGAGAAAGCTTGCAAGTGTCTCTTCGGGGACCGGAGCATCGACTCCAAGGTCCGGACGGTCTTTCGACCTCAACTTCGCGTTTCAGACCATACCCCGGACGACCACGAGTTTCTCCAGTTTGGTAAAATGCTTGCCTATGTCGAACTCGACATACGGCCAAGGCCAATACAAGAAACAAACTCGGTAGCCGAAGACGAATTCGAGACCTGGGAGGAAGATTCAAAAGCTCTGCGTGCTACATTTAAATGGTTAAAAAAGAAAAATGTGAAGCAAATAGTCAAGTTGGTGGTTAAAGACAACCCAAACCGAAACTGTAGTGATGAAACTATAGAGACATGTCTCGATGGGTTCGATATTCGCTATCTAGATTGGAATAAATCCGATATGTGCGTCGATACTATTCGAAAGAAGGCACCAAATGTGGTGCATTTATGGCTTCATTCTAGTGGAAGTAATGCAGGTTAGTCGACACCATCCCATACGCCATCTTAAGAAAAACCATTAACTCCTGGTCTTTTAGTCTTATGGTCCTGGTCTGACAGCAGTGGTCTCCGAAGCTTGCTCAAGGTAACATCCCGATTGTTTTGACATGGGACGAACTAACACTTGGTATTGTAAGTTGACACAAGTCCATCTGCATGCCAGAAAAGGATTAGAAAGTTTTAAACGGAACGAAGAGAATATACACAGCTTCAAAGAACGATTAAAGCAACCGGCAAATAGTCTTGGTCTATCGAATATAAAAGTTACAGAATCAATCGAGAAGCCACCGAAAATCCGACCTTATCCTCGTCTTGACAATAGTTTCGATGTTAGGTCGCAAGAGTATGTCTATTCCGTTCTCAATCATAGACCTCACAAAATGCCACTGGCTAACTACTGCAGCCGCCACCAATGGATGAACAATATCAGGGATTTTGCAGCGGAGCTCCGTACAGAACTTGGAGTCAATTATTCGCACCGCAGGCCGAAGGTTGCCATAATTGACGATGGTGTTAACCCCGAGAGCGAGTTTCTAGGACAGAGGATCGCTCATGGCTGGCCTCCCGACGAGCTCAAGCCGAACTCTGAGCCGTTCTACGCCTCGACTCGGGGCCACGGAACACAGATGGCCAAGCTCATCTGCCACGCTTGCCCGTTCGCTCAGCTCTACGTAGCTAAACTAGACGGCTGGAAAGACCCAGATCTCCCGCACCCGAAATTCACAGCCAAGGACGCAGCCGAGGCGGTCAAGTGGGCCATCCGGGAAAATGTAGACATAATCAGCATGTCGTGGAACATCGAGCGTAACCGTTCTAATGAAGCGGACATCGATGCTCTGGCATCCCAGATCAAAATCGCGGCAAATCGCAACATTATCATGTATTGCGCAGCGCAAGACAAGGGCCAGTTGGGCAACTCCGAAGTCGAAGTCTACCCAGCTGGTACCGATACGACAAAGCTGAAGATCGTAGGCGCCGCTGATCCCACCGGCCATCCACTCAACATTGTCAACACAGATAAAGTACACTATCTCTTCCCCGGCGAAGTCGTACTCGAGAACGACGGGAAGACAATTACCGGAAGCAGTGCAGCGACGGCATTAGCGGCAGGAACCGCTGCTATGATTCTTTTCTGTTATGAGTTAGGTTACGGCAAGATGGAAACTATTGCCAAACCAGCACGAATGACACAATTATTTAACAGCTTAAAGTCCTCAACTAAGTTTGTAGATGTTGAGCCTATCCTAAAGCCAGGAAACAGCCCAGAGTTTGTCGTCAAAGAGTGCAAGGCGCGAGTTAAAGAAATTAGGGACGAAGAGAACCAAGCCATCCGCATAGGCGCAGACCAACGGACCTCCGGCGCCCTCGATGTAAGCGGATCAGCGACTTCGTTTGGCCCTCCTACTAGGAGGACCACTGGCCCGTTAATTGTCTCGGGAGGACGGTAGGCGCACTAAAAAGCCTAGCTGTCCGATACCATGACGCTCGCTTTTGATATTATAAGTAGAGGGACATTCGAGTCAACGCTTCTTGAAAGGAGCTCCTTTTAGCATTCGAACACGTCCGTAATTTTCGATGCTCAATCGGCGCGCTGTTCCGACAAGAAGAAAACCGTCTTCAACTTTGGCTCAGGGGGATGAGATCCTTGAAATTGCCAGTCGAACTCGGCTTTACATGCCTCTTATTAGCCATATTTAGAAGTGATCGATGCTGAGACGATTGCATAACCAAGCGCATATCAGGCGACTCCGACTTGAGATGAACCTGTCGATGTATTCATGTTCAATCTATGCTCGAGATGACTTCGAATAAGTGGCAGATCTACACCTACAAAATGCGCTTTAGGATGACGCTTTGCTTCAAGGACTCATGAGACGGCTTGGCACCGAACACAAGGACTTAACCTGCTCAGTCTCGACGACGCTTAAATTTATCGTGCGCAAGTCAATCCAGCTAGGAATTTTGCCTGATTGCTCTCTTGAAACCCATCTTCCTTTGATACAGAAGATCAGGCTCTTGGCAGAGTCCGATTGACTTTATTCACGACCACACGAGCAAAGCGCCGTCGCTCGTCCTACGTTCATCCCGTCTCAACCGGGGTTGGCGTGTGATCGACGACGAATGCAATGAAGCACTGCGGGCGGTATTATCATCTTGATCTACGACTTCCATCCCAACATTAAACCCACATATTTAAGCAAGATGTCACGACCCGTTTCCCCAAGTCATCTACCGCAAATCTCTTCACCCCAAATTGTACCTTCGTTACGAGTTGATCTCGAATTTTAACAAATATACCTAAGTTCTGCGAACTTCTTCCATTCTCTTGTACATACATACATACAAACCTTCGCTCACACCCCGTCGCTCACTGCACTCCATCCAGTAAACACTCTCATTTCACCCACCAACCAAACAGCACCATGCAGACCAAAGCCCTCATCGTCGCTCTCCTCGCGGCCTCCGCCTCCGCAGCCACCCTCAAGGCCCGTCAAAACAACAACAACAACAACGGCAACAACAATAACAACAACAATAACAACAACGACAACAACGCAGCCGCAGCCGCAGCCAACGGTGCAGCCGACTTCGGCCAGTGCACGCCAACGATGTCCTTCGAGCTGGGGCGCCCGGGCCGCGAAGCCGACGAGGGCACCTTCCTGCCGACGGACCCGCTGGTGGCCGAGGGCCAGCAGGACGCGCTGAACCCGAGCATCATCATGAACCGGATCTGCGACCAGCTGACCAACGTGTGCGAGGCGAACGACGCGGCCGTGGCCGCGTGCGAGGACGCGCAGGCCAGCACCGAGGCTCTGGGCACCAAGGATGCTACTACCGCTGATGCTTTTAATGCGGCTTTGGGTTTCTGATCTGTGTAATCTATATCTATATCTATATTTAAGTGCTCAAGGGAAAAGCACCTAGGGAAAGGGGAAAGGAGGAAATGGGAGAGGATGGATGGTGGGGATGTACGCTTGCGATATAATGATATGCCTGAATATCGAATCGAAATCTAGTTGGATAGCAGGTCACCATTGAGAAGATATGGTGGTGGGTGGACATATACTTTAACGACGCCATGGAGAGACGAGTAATTGAACATATATCGTAAAAAATACGTACCATTCATATAATTATCGGTCTCTTGTAACGCATCGAGTGTCTCGCCTTAGCCATCCATGCCAGATACCGAGCTGGTACGATAAAGCCAAGTTTCTTATTCAAGTTTTCTTCTCAACGGACAATTCCTCAATCTCTAGCATTTAGTTTCGCTACTATACAGCCACTCGCTCCATCAAATTACTCTCGAGATCGCCTAGTCATACAGCACTAACTGGCCCAGATAAATCGCACATATATAGGTAGCAAATCGAAATGGTTCGTACACGTCGTCCTATCACTAGGAGTCCAGACAACAACAGTTCACTCCGTTCCTTTCCACAACTCTGTTTCATATCCAAGGTCCAAGGATATCAGGTAAGACTCGGACTAGATGCGTATCCAATCTACCATAGCTCCCTATCATGACCCTCAAACGCAAAGTTTAGCACGACTCCCACGAACAGAGCGGTACATAGGACGGTCGGGCCTAGTTTGTCGTAATACTTGATAACTCTACGTTCACGTATACCCTTGCTTCGGTACAGGTAAATGCCAACGGAGTAGCAGAGCGCCATGATAGCTAGGAGGGTGAAGACGCCGGATACGAGGAACGATAGCTTAGTCGGCTTGCTGCCGAAGTTGAGCAACGTGACGGCGATCGTGCCGATGTAAATTGAGAACTCGAGCTAAAGAGGCCAGTTAGTGAAAAGGAACTAGCATTGGCTGATTCCTAAGGGCAAAAAACATACCCAGCTAAGATAGGTCCTCTCCGCAGCGAAGTAGACCTTAGGCTCGACTCTAACCGGTACGTAAATCTTCTTGCCCTTCGGGGCCTTGATCTTCTTTATCTGGATGTTTTGATCGCCAAAGAACATCTGGGTTCGGTTACTGAGAGGCACTGTCGTAGCCCGAGGACGCGGCGCGATAGTTACTAAAACTGACCACGCCCTACGGCCAGCTGCTTTCGTATACTTCTTGGCTAGAGCTGAGTAGTATGACCATCCGCCAACTCTCCTTGCTTCCTCGAGTGCGTCTTCCTCGTCTACTTCGTTGTCTGAGTCATACAAGGGGTAGTCTTGGTTAGTAGCCGTACCTTCCACGGTTTGGCCCTCGATATCCCCAATAACAAGACCTTGAGCACCGCGCGACAAGCCATTTCCATTGCCGGAAGCTCCCGCAGATCCTCCGTCGGTACTATCCTCAGCGTCTGAATCGATATCATCATCGTCATCATCTGAGGTTGTGCCGCTCGTATGCGATTGCGTGGGCCGGTGAATGCCGAAGTCATGTGTTACTGGTTTGCGAATGTCCACATCCATCTGCGGCATCCAGTAAGGAAGCAGCTTAATTCGGTCGGGGAATAGGGAGGCAGTGCCGTGAATGAACTTGGAGAATTTGGGGACAGCTTCCACGAGGTGACTCGAGATGAGTTGGCGAACCCACTCCGGAGGTTCTTGTCCATGCTGAGTTTGGAGCTTCACTTCCAAGACGGCATAGGGGAAGCGAACGATGTCCCCCGGGGGTAGTTGTGAGAATGGATAATCAATGCCGATGTCCATTCGCCTCCAGTTGTCACCGGATCTTTTGACACCATCTAAATTGTCTTCTCTTATCATTGTAAGCTCAGTGTCGAGAGAAATTCGAACGCGAGCATCAGCAGGAAGCTGAAATGCAGTCCGATTGTAAAACGATCTGCAAACAGGCTTATACCCATGCTTCAAGACTGAGTACTGAATTTCTTTGGCAAGAGTCTCGTCCTCAGCGATGGCCTTCTCGGGTTTCTTGCCCTCTCTCCGAGCCTTCTCAAAAAGGGCTGCTGGGAGTAGGTCGCCCCTCAAGTAAGCGTTGACATTCTTTTCCTTCATAGAAAAGCGAGCCTTGACGGACTTTTCCCCGGTCCAGTCTTCACGGTGCGTTTTACGCTCCACGAAAATGGTGTCGGATTGCATACCACCATACCACCTCAAACGGATAGCCTCAGCACCCTCGGTCTTCTTCAAGCGGCCTTCATATAGCTCCCATGTCTCAGGATTGTCAAAATAGATAGAAGAGATAGCAGAGTCCTGTGGTTCAAATTCCTTGCTAGCATTAAATACTAGCACGGGAAGATGTTTTAAGATAATGAGCTTTAATTCGGTGACATTGTCCGGATGCACCCAGTACTTGGTCGTCTGGCGAACGAAGCTGCCTTGGGTACCACCAGCGGCGCTATCACCCTTCACCGGGTTCCCACGCGTCCTAACAATGTTGTACATGTTGGATAATTTTACGACCTCGGCGTCGAAATCTTCATTGTAGAAGGGCTTATTCTTGAGCGCAGCGTCGAAGGAGGGTCGGAGATGCCAATTGGTCATTTTCTGTTACACAAGTTAGATACTTTGGAGTTGATGTACCACGGGTGGAGGCACAAACGTCGTGTTTCTTGATAATCTTGTAGAAGCCCGTATAGTTCAACTGAACATATTTAGCAAGGTCGTGAACGTCGGCAATGATGTCGCTCAGGTCTTCTTCGAGTAGTATAAACTCCTCCTCAGAAGGTCCTTGCTCCGTCAATCCTCGCTCGGTAACCTTAGCCACGACCTCCTTGACCTCTCGTTCACTGACAGCTATACGGCGTTGGATTTCCGACTGTTTGACCTTGGTCTTAGTATAAACCTTGTCCAGCTCCGCATATAGCCTAGCAATGAACCGTTGTTCATCTTCTTCGGTCCACCTATTTTTCTGTTGACCTTTAGCTTTTGCTTTGCCTTTCTTGCTTCCTGAGTTGTTATCATCGACGTCTACGAGAGGCCCCGAGGCGGTCTTGAGCTCGGCCTTGAGCCCATCATAATCGATATAGTACCATTGGTACTCGCGAATGATGCTAGAGCGCAGCTGCTCGCCGAACTTCATGACGATTAAACCCGGGCGTGCGCGCCAATTCTTGTTGCTATCAGGACGTCGAGTAGAACGCCAGGAGACCTTCTTTGTTTTCAAGTCTTCAATAATTAGCATGAGGAAACATAGGTAGCATTTGATATCGGTAGCATGACATAAGAAATACGAAAATAGACAATGGGGGGAGAGGATGTTACCAACCGTCCAATGCCTGCAGAGAATCGACTTCGTTATATCGCGTGGCTGCAAGGTCACAACAAGAGCAGAAAAAGGAAAGCGATTATTACTAATAAAATGCAGGAAAAAGCAATGAATTGTACAACGATATGAAACTACACCTGCAATATGTGAGAGATATGTACTATGTAATGAAAAATGCAGTATAGTATAAAAATATGTAGCACATGTGCGAAGCGATTGGAAAGCTGCACGATCGATCAACCCGATCAAGCAGTGTGAAGCTTGGAAAGCAGCTGGGAACCAACCTCGCGTCATGGCACCCCGGACCAGGTGATGATAATCCGCCAACGCGCCAATAAACATAATTTCTCAAAATTTATAATATTTAGCCCCACTTATATTATATTTTATAATAAGATTATTATAAAGATATATAAATAACTTTAACACTATTAAATATATATAATTAAAATTTAAATATTTTAAAAAAGCTAATTAAAGCAATTTTAATAATATAAAATTTATTTTAATATATTACCTTTTAAACATATAAATTAAATAAGAAATTAAATAATAATTAAAGCCTTATATTACATAGAATAAAAACTATTATAATAGCTATTAAAAGCTTTAAAAAAGCTAATTTACTATGTTAACATTTGTTAATTAATAACACTATTAAAAAAAATATAATAAAATAAAACTTATATTATTAAAATTACTTTAATTAACCCATTTAAAGGATATATCATTTAATTAATTATATCTTATATTACTAACATTATTATCATTTCTTTATAACTTTTTAAAAAAAACTTAATTAATTAATAATAATATTTTATTATAATTAATTATAAATAACATATAACATTAACTATTAAATAGCTATTTATTAAGTAATAATTATTTTTTTATTTTTAAAAATAATATTTATACTTTCTATTTAATAATAATAATAATAATATATTTAAATAATTTTATAAAATTATAAATAAATCTAATGTTTTATTTCCTTTACTTAGCTTATAAAGATAAAAAACTATATTAAAACATTATTAAATATTTTAAATAAGGTATTAAAATTATATTGCTAATTTTTAATAAATTATATCCTATTATTAAAAATTAAACAAAATCCATTTAACTTTATAATTATTAAAAATGGATTAATAAACTTCCTACACTTATTAACATTTATAAAAATTAAAATAATGATTATATTTTAATAAATATTATTATAAATAATACTTAATATATTAGTTTTATAAAAACACCTACTTTTATTATTATTATAATAATACTTAATATAAACATTATTTAAATAATTTAATATAATAATATAATATTAAAATATACTTCTATTTATTTTATAACTTTTATAAGCATATTTTAAAGGCAAAATAATACCAACCATTATTACATATATAGCTATAATATATTAAAAAGATTTTTATAATTAAAGAAAGTTAATAAAAAGTTATTTTTATGGTTAAAAATAAACAAGGGTATAAGTTTAATTTTCTAATAATAATATATTTAATATTAATATTACTTTTTTAATAAAAAAATCCATTTAATTTTAAGCTATAATTTTTATTAATATTTCTTTTTAAATATATTTATATATATATAATAAAAATATTTATACATTTAAATTATTAATTATTAAAATAATAACATTACTTATATATATCTTTTTAACCTTAACTAAAACTTAATTTATATATTTAATAAAATTTACATTATCCATTATTATATTTAGCTTATTTTTAACCTTTTTATAAAAAGAAATATTAATAAATAATTAAAACTTAATTAGAAAATAATCCTTCTTAATTAAATTTTAGTTAAAAATCTTTACTTAATTCCAATTAAAGCCTAAGCTATTATTTACAAATTTAAGGATTATTAGGTTAACATTAAAAAAGTTAAGAACTTTGTTATTTTACTTAACAAAGTTAATTTTCCACTTTTAAAATATAATATTAAAAATAATTCCTTAATTAATATTAAGCCTAATTTAATTTAACTTTTTTAAATAAGTTATATAAGGCTTTAATATAATAAATCTTTTAAAAATTAAACCTATAATAAATATTAATTAATAAATAAGAATAAATAATAAATATTAATAAATAAATAAATATTATATAGAAGTAAAATTTAAAAAAGGGATATATATATTTTAAAAATAAGTATTAGTATATACCTTAATATTTAATTAATTTTATAAACATAAATACAATTATTACCAATTTTCTAAGCATTATACAAGTGTTTATTTAACATAACATATATATCACTTTTAAAAATAACTAAGATTAATAAAATAATAAACCATATATAAATATATATTAAGATATAATTAATTATTAAATATTAATATAAAATTAAAAGATATTTTATTAAATATAAGATATTATATTTCCTAGTTATAACTTAAATAAAAAACTTATAAATTAAATAACTTTATTATTATTAATAAGTAAATATAATGTATAAATATTAAATAAAATAAATAGGTAAATATAAAAATATGAATTTAATATACTTATATAAAATATATATTAATTAATAATAATAAAAGCTAAGGAAAAAAAAGCAATAATAAAAAATACACTTTACTTAATTTATAACATTAAACCTACACATATACCTTAATTACTACCTAAATAAATACTTAATATTTTATTATTATTTAAATTATTAATAATTAATATTTTAATATTTATATTATTTTTTTCTTTTTTATATGTTTAATCCTTTTTTCTTTTTAACCTAAGTTTTTTAAAAACTTATTAAACCTTTTATAATATTATATCTTTATTTACTTATTATATGTTATTTATTTTTAACTATTTTTGAAAATAAATTACTTTTAAAGTTAAACCATTTTTAAAAATAAATCACCTTTAAATTCAAACCATTTTTAAAGATAAATCACACTTGAAAATAAGCCATCCTTAAAAACAAGCCATCCTTAAAAACAAGCCATCTTTAAAAATAAGCTATCCTTAAAGTCGAGCTATCTTTAAAAATAAGCTATCCTTAAAATTAAGCCATCCTTAAAAATAAGCCATCCTTAAAAATAAGCCATTTTTAAAAATAAGCTATCTTTAAAATTAAGCCATCCTTAAAAACAAACTATCCTTAAAAATAAGCCATCCTTAAAATCAAACTATCCTTAAAAATAAACCATCTTTAAAAATAAGTTACCTTTAAATTTAAATCACCCCTATATTATTAATAAAAATAACTTTATATCTTTCTTAAAATATATACTTTATACTTATACCTTTTACCTAATAAAATATTTATAAAAAATATATAAAATATAAATATAAAAATATAAATAATTAATATATTAAATAAAGATTTATAACTTTTTATTATAATTATCATTTCTATTAATATTAAAACATATTACTTTTTAAAATTTAAAAACAAAATAATACTTTTTTCATTTTCTTTAAAAATTACTTATTTCTTTCTTTTATATTATCCTTTACAATAATATATTATTTATAAATTAATTACACTT
>KZ112709.1:0-44330 GCA_002120305.1 Hypoxylon sp. CO27-5 | reverse complement strand
GCCGCCGACATATTTGGAGCAATCTGAGAGACAGAACGAACGAACATTATAGTATATATAAACGCACGGGATCTAGGGTTATACGGTGCGCGGGTTACAGTACCGTCTGATATTCAGGTTATTTTTTTTTCTTTCAGGTTAGGTTAGGTAACATTTTAATGCTGCGGCTCTAGCGTGCTAGTTTCGCTTCGGGCGTACGCGGATAAGGGTGGTTGGATAGGTTGGATGGTTACGGTGGCTTTCATGCTCCCAGCTCATGAGATGAGGAGACGGCAATACCTATGAGTGATGATATATGTAGATATATATACCTATATATATCCTTGGATCCACCCGCTCAAGCATACATGTAGTAATCTGAATCAAAATCTAACCATGATAAGTTTTTTTTTTCCACTTGCCTTGAAGATTATATGTCTTGGATTATGCAAGTCCTTCAGGGGCGGTAGGAGAAAGGGGATAATAGGGAGGCATTATTTAAGCCAGCACGGAATAGCCGTTTATTAGGTAGGTTCGATGAACAGAAGTCCGTGCAAGTGTTGAAGCTGTGCGAGTTATCATTCAATGTCTATCGAGGCAGCACTTAAGCCGCTTCATCTAACAGTCCCGGGGGGGTAACTAGGTACGGTTTAGATTATAAGAACCGACACCACCTAGATGCTATAAACCCTAGTATGCAATCCATACCTCCTAGCAGTCTAGCCCCTTTTGCAAACCACCGTTTCCTGCCCTTATATCCGTCAGACCTCCAACTTCCAGATCTCTACGCCAACACCGGCAACAATCACCTTTATACTCCTGCCCTCGTCGCCGTCGCCCCCGGCCCCACCTTCGAAGACATCCAAGTCCCCAGCATCAGCAACAGAGCTGTACCGCTCATCCAGCAGCTGTGCCCGCAACTGTTGCTTTCGCTCCTGCTCCTGCCTCCGCCAACCGACCAGCCTCCACACCTTAACTCGCTGGTCATTGCTCGCCGTGACGACGACCACGCTATTACCACCGTTCTCTTCCAGTCGAGCGATTGCTACGCCCGTTATAGCCGCGGCGTGCGCGGAGCGGATGATGGATTTGCTCTTGACTGTGGGTCTTGTTGCGCGTGCTTGTGCTCTAGAAGGAAGAGAAATATGCGTTACACCCAGCGCGTTATCGTCGCCGCCTGTGACGACGAGGTATTTGGAGGATGATGCGTCTGTGGGATCGGCCACTCGGCGTACGTCGAGAGACTTGATGGTGTTCTGATGTAGTCTTGTAATGACGGGTAAACCATCGGCTGCATTAACGGAGTCCTCATGATCCGCGTCTACGTCTGAGTCTTTTTCCGTGTTGGCGTATATGGCTAGGTATCCGTCTGTTGCTGCGGTCAGGGTGTAGTCTCTACCTAGATGTCGAACTTGCGTGAGGCACGCGCCGGTATACGTTGATCTTCTCAGCAGGCGGAAGCCGGATTTCTTGGTGTACGCGTAGGTTTGCAATGTCGAGTTCGACAGCACCATGGAGATGCAGAATTCAAGCGTGCCATTATCATCGCTTGCGGCGCGACTTACGTCAAAATCAGTGATACGCGCGTCGCCCACCTCGGAGCGGTCAGGAAAGACGGCCTCGCACACAACGGCTAACCCGTTAAAGTCACTGCTTTCGATCCGGCTAAGCCTCCACACGAAGAATTCCTCGTTGCCGCCGCTGCTAAAGAGATATTCATCTCTGTGCCACTTAAGGGCCTGGATACCAGTGGCATGTTTCTCCAAAGCCGCGACACACCTCAGCTTCGAGTGTTCGGAGTAGTCGCCGTCATATCCCCATATCCGTATTACAGTATCTTCGGCGGCCGTAGCAATGTACCGAGACGACACGCTCACCGCCTTAATCTCGCGACCGTGACCTCCTACCTTAAGGGTCTTGTGACACGCTACCATCTGTGAGAAGACGTACATCTGCCCCGCCTTGGTGAACACGAATCGGAACCCGTCGGGCTGGGCTCTCAGGGGTGCCCAAGCATAGCTCCGAGAGGATCCTCCGCAGTCGACTGTCGCGACCTCGTGACGCTGGGTTTCATTCCAGACCACAAAGTTCTTGCTTCGGAAGCCGCAGAGCATTAGGTCCTTGGTCCCATCGCCGTTATCGGAGAACCAAGCTCCCTCGACAGAGGATACGAAAGGCGGTAAGGCCTCATGGATCAGGACGACGTCGGGCTGGCTGGCTATCGTTGCGATTTCGTGGATCCTATATTTACCATCGCGACACGTGCTTAAGACATAGTTACGTAATTGGTCATCCCGACTCTGAAGAGGAATGATCGAGGTGATTGCTTCATCTCTATGTACCTCAATGGTAAAATTAGTAGAATAATTACCATCTTTGCCAAGTTTCAGGGCCGCAATGACCCCTTTCCTTGACCCAAGAATTAGATGTCCCTGGGTAAGGGCAGCAGCGGTAACCATGAAACCCTGTTCTAAGATGACCCTAATGTGATTTGTTGTCAAAGTATTAGGGTCAACCTGGACAATGATAGCGCTGGTACTGCGCAAAATAGTAACGAGAAAGTGGATGTAGCCATTTCTAGAGATCGCGCTAATATCAGATAGGCAGAAAATATCTCCAACCTTCCCATCTATTTTAGTTAGTAATTGGAGGGCTTGGGTGCCTGATTCACTATAGTAATATATGTCACCATTATTTGTGCCAATGAGAGCCATGGGATTGGCTGTCGATGGGCCGAGCAAAGCGTGCGAGAAGACTATCTGGCCAATTTCGTCAGGGAGAACCAGTTCCGTCCATGTGAGCTCATCCTCAAAAGCACCAACAAATATCCGGCCTGAGTTGGTAGCAGCAAGAAGCCGCCTATCAGAGATAAATGTGTATCGGTTGAAGGCCTCCTTTGCGTTCTTAGGCTTTGTGCTCCGTGGAGGCGAAGAAAGGCTATCCGGAATGCCGTTCGATCCGTCTTGGGAATATGCCGTTACATTGTTTGGTCGGGAAGACCGTAACACATCTGCAAGAGACCATGCAATAGCCTTCCTCTTGTCCAGCGTCCTCCCAACAGGTTCGTCTGCTGCTTCCGGTGAAGAATTCTCTGCCCCAAAGCCTATTAGAGCGACTTTTCCATCAGCACCTCCTGTTGCAATGAGGTGATTGCCGTTTCTAGATGTCATGGCGTGCGACCAAATATGCTTCCCGTTGTGATTTGAGAACGTCGATTGGTGCGTCAAATTGGCGGTAACTTCCCCTGAACAAGTACCGAGGACGTTGAGCCCAGAGGATGGTAGGTCCAGTGAGAGATTCCATTTCTGTGCTGTAGCATCTTCGCCGAAGGAATAAAGCTCGATGATATTAGAGGTTTGAGACAATGGTTGGTCCTGCGCAAATTCAACCTGCCATATTCTTGATGCATGGCCCATGACCGAAGCTAAGCACCTTGCCGAAGATCTATTGTGAGCCGTAGCTTCTACATTGTTGCCGAAGCCCGTCTCCCGCGCGTCTGAGATACGACTTTCGTATCCGTTCTGCTTCCGATCTCCGGACTCTTCACATCTTTCGGTGATATTCCAGACCCGAATAGTCCTATCATCGCTGCAACTCGCCAGCAGTCTCACCGTCTCTCCCGTTGACGTTCGGATCTCAGGAGAGATATGGACTCCAAAGATCGAACCTTCATGGCCTGTGAATACAAATAGAACCTCGCTGTTCTGCTTCTCTTCTGGCGCTCCAAGGTAGCACTTCCAGACCAGGATCTCACCGAAAACCGTGCCGGCGGCCACCAGCACGCAGTTTTTCGACACCCAAAAGAAGTTCCCGGAGTACAGGATCGGCCTCGAAGGCGAGTGGATACTATCGAAGGTGAGGGAACTCCGGCTGGGATCTACATGGGCCTGGATAACTTCGTTGTGAGCAGTAAGCAAGACGATACGGCCGTCACCAAAGGGTGACACCCTCCCATCGAGAATCCAGTCGGGTGCTCTAATATCAGCGGGGCCGTTTACTAGATCCTTCTCGCTGCCATGGCCGGAGATAAGCCCCTCGATAATACCTCTAATTAAGATCTTGATGGAGTGTCCTCCCCAGACAAGGATTAGATCAGACTGATGGGTTGCCTCAACTGGCGGCGCAGCGATACCATGGATAGACTGGTCCCGCAGTAGGCGTAACTGACCGCAGAGGCGTGAAGTCTGAACATGGTAGACCTTGATATCAGTATCTTCACCGGCAAGGAGGTACTGGTCCCCATCTGCCAACGAAGTATAGAAAGCTAGCGCTGTAATGGGGTTCAGCACAAATTCCCTGCGCAGATGGCCAGGAATAGCCGGCTGCATAAATGTTAGTATTTAGAAGTGTGAATAAAAGAGGTATTTAACTGTGTAAGTTGGGTGTTGGGTGTTGGGCGGGGCGCACGGAAATTTTGTCATCGAGCTACCCAAGGTTGTACTTACCTCGCGAGACATTGGGGTCGACAGCTCGTTATTGCCATGCGTTTGTGCAGAATTGAAGTTTATTCAAAAGTTAATCTTATCCCGATCTTTTATCCAAGATTCAACTAAGTTGGACCTCACTCGCACTTACCAAAGTTTGTAGGGCTTCTGGAAAAAATCTACTATTTACGACAAACCACGTGATTGGTTACTCCCGTCCGTATAAATTTAAAATCAGTCGTAACATCATACAACACTGTAACTTCACTAGAATATATGTGCAAAATATATCTTGATCTTATATGGTTCTTCAAATCGTTTCATTATATTCGCAATCGAACAAGTCATAATAATTCGGGTATCCCGTTCTTCTCAGGAAAGCCTCCTTCCTATCTAATCTCTTCAACAAATCTTTTGAAAACACCGCGTTTTCATCCAGTCTTGTCATTCCCCAAGCCCGAACGCCGGCATAATGCAAATCATAGAACCCTGGGATTAAATATCCCCATTGCACACTGACCTCCCCGCCTATCTTCAAGTCCCCCGCATTTAACGAGCATGGGAGTAAGGCTCGTACGCAAGGTCCGAGCGGGCTCCACCACGCTGCGGTAGACCGTAGTTGTAGCCAGAGTTGCGGTTGTCACCAAGAGGGGCGTAAGAGCCGCTAGGGATGAACTTCTCGCCTTCGGGGCCGCTGCGTGACCGCCTGCTGTGCGGGCGGCTCTCAGGGGAGCAGCAGCAGATGGAGAAAAGCCAGAACAAGCTGGCGCCGAGAGCGAACGCGACACCGATCCAGATGCAGGCCAAGAAGTTGCTGTTCCAGCTGGCATCCGCACCGTACTTCCCAATAGCGCCCTTAACTGCACCAACCACGACAATAGCTAAGGCGGTCATCATGGAGGCGGCGGCGATGACGGCGAGAGTCGCGATACCGGAAATCAGCCATGTCAAGCATGAGACTAAGCGAGAGCAGGCGGTGAAGAGACCGACAATAAGCTCAAGACCCAGGGCAACCATAGCGATAATGTAAACGACCTCGGTCCATTTCATTAGAGGCTTGAACGTGTTCAAGGCATCCTTGATCTCCTGCGGGATAGTAATGTTGGCGCCAAGATCGTTGCCGAAGTCGTCAACGTAGTCGGTGTTGAAGTCCTGTTCGGCCCAGTTGAACCTCGCCTGCGTGCAGTTCTTGTCGGTTCCGTTCGCTGGGATGCTGCAATAGTTCCAGAGGGTGACGTCGTAGAGCTTGTCGATTCCGAGTTCCTCCGCGGTGATGTTGCCGCTGCTGCCACCGGTCAGAGAGCTGATGATGCTGGAGACATCTTGTGGTGCGGGCGAACGAGAGTTCAGCTCGATCGCGTCTCGACTGTTAATGGCATTTTGGATACTGTCGGTGATGTTCTCGGCGTTGGTAATATTACTGATAAGGTTCTGGAGTGTGCTAGCATCGATGCTAACGTTCCTGGTATCGATTTGGAAAATGTAGAGGTTGTTGTTGGCAACACCCGTGAGACCAGCAATCAGCATACAAATGATGCTGCCTACTGTCAATATAAATGGCAGAGCCACACAGAAGTATCTTCCGACACCCATGATTTTATCAGACTATGTGCGACGGTAAAGTAATGTGGTTGTGTTAGGTAGTTGGTCAGTTCAGGTTGTAACGAGTGCGGGCCGTTAGGTTAATAAACGAAGGTCGGGTAGATGTTTGTTCAAAGGTAAAGTGGGAAACAAGGACCAACCCGATAAAGGTGAGTGTAAATAAATAAAGCTGTTGTACGAGAATGACGGAACTAAGAATTAAGTAAGGTGTAAGACGGTTGTATTTATTACGCAGTGAAGGGACGATCAGTAGGACTGAAAGCAAGCGTGGCGCAGTTTCTCTACAACCAGCCCTGCCAACACAGCATTAAAGAGGGCGGGGGACCCTTCGAAGTCGACGTCAGCTCAACCGGTCGATGGGCTTGTTTAGTGTGAGCGGTGCTCAGCCCCCCTGTATACCCACCAATGAGACGGGATACTACCCCACTAAAAAGATATCACTCAGCAACCGAACCACCACGGACCACGACCACAGCCTGACTACCCGATGAAGTCCCGGTCGTGTTCCCTAGGATGTACGCATTTGATACGGCCTGCTTAAGGCGAGACATGTAGCATAATCATGAGATCCATCCATTATCAGAATCACTACTACTCAAGATTATACTCGTGATGCCTCATTATATAATTTTAGTTGCTAAAACCTTAGAAGTGCCAGAAGTGCACTTTAATGAGACACAGACAAAAGTATTGCAGCAGCTGAAATTCAGAAGGATGCTATTGCTGACATTTCATCACAAAAGACCAATAGGCTTATCACAATTCCGGGCTAGGCGATCGACGGGGCCAAGAGCTGCGTAGAGTACCACATAGGGGTCCTAGACCCCAGTAAGGCATCAAACTTATCAAACTTTTGCAGATACGCAGTATTGGGTAATGGTAGTCTCGGCAGTCTGAGAATGGTGATTTGCGGCAAGTAGAAACAAACTGACAAAACTGGCAGTCTGCAGAACATTTGTTCCGTGTGCCGCAGCAATCAAACACGACTCGACAGGGTTACACGAGTCGAGAATGCGAATAAAAAATATGGGTAAGGGAAAAAGGGAAAGGATAAAGTGGACAAGGCCGCGTTGGAGTTCGCAAGAGAACGACGATGGGAAATGCAGATCTGCGTGGCTAGTGATCTTGGGACAATTTTTCAATTTGACCATTTTCTTCAGATCGGGCGTGTTCTTGCGTATATCCTCGCGTGTTCGTCTGCGTGGGCTTTGTGGCGTCGGCACCACAAAAAAGTTTGGAGAGGCGATGCCCTTGACGCGTCCTATTTTTTAGTCTCATGTTCCGGTAGACATACCCAATCTTGCCGATTTTCCGGAACAGGTTGAACACTAACTTGGAAGTGGGTACGGAGCCCTAATACGGTATTCTGGGATGGTAAGTCCAGCAATGAATGTCTCAACAATTCGAGATTCTTATATGCAATTTCATGATAACAATAAAATGCGAATGCCATGTTGAAGACGGAAACAAGGAGGAATGAGAGGGGGATCCGGCAAGACCATAAGGTGAAACTCCGTATACGATGAAAGAGGAGGGTTCATCAGCCAAGACGCAAAATTGCGAAACTGCAAAAATTAACAAAACCGATACAGCTCGACTAATGTGGCTGGGTTTAGTTAGTGGGACTTGGCGGGGTTATGCTAGGCCCACTAAGGTAGGCCGCGGGGCAGATCCTTGACGATGGAAAGGTGCCTAAAAATAGGAGCCCATTCGAAGTCCCATGGCTGTGGCTGACGATATACACTAGGTAGAATACGTAAAAGCTCAAAGATGCGAAGAACCCATAGATAAGGTTCGATTTCCACGAGCAATCACATTCACCGAAATACCGAACCTATAGAATACATGACCGCACCCATGTTAGGTACCGGCTGCCGGGTCCGGGAGAGAGACATTGATCGGAAGACCAGTAATCCAGCCCTACCCGATGCATCTGGAAAATGAAGGCCCCTCGATTCTAGACCATTGCCGGATCCGGAACGCACCGACGAACCGGGTCACCTCGGAATTTGTTAGTCTTGCGTCAACCGGCCGAAGCCACGTTGTGCCTCACTTACTATTATTAAATTGTCCATTAATGAGCTTCTCCATTCAGAAACTATTTCTCTCCGATAGGACTGCTATGATAGTAAGTTGCCAATATGTAGTCCCACCTCAGAGTCCAATCAGCATCGGACCTACATGGAGTGACTTGTTTCTATCACCACGGTTCGGTGACGGTTGATGCAAACATATCATGGTCTTGGCTCGATTGTTGGTGTAGGCTATAATGCTGTAGTGCCACCTCAGCATTGGCCCATGTGCTATCGATCTTAAGGGCCTACCATGTTTTCATTAGAGTATATGTGGTCTGGACCTGACAAAGTAGACTACATGTAACTTCCTATCATTGAGTCGCATCATGCATTTTGATGATGCATTGGGACATACTCTTAAGTCAAAATTAACCCAGGACATAGCAAGACTAAGCGATCGAGGGAGTATACTTACCACCCATCATGCTACCAATGATATATGCCTTGAATGATTCGGTAGCACACGAATCGACTTAACGTATCGGGGGTTTATTGGGCCTCTCCTTTATCAACTCTAAAAGCTACATAGTACCTAATCTGTCAGCCTGTTAGCCTCTACTTGTATACAACGTGTTCTTGGCTAGGTAATCAATCTAGACTTGCTAAAGGCTGGCGTGCATGCGATTGCCACGATACCGGTATTAATTGCAGTGTCAAGCTTTTTGTCCAACTCCAATAGAAATGGCAACCCAAGTTATAACGAGAGGTGCCAAGTAAGCAGACCTGACAAGCTAGAGCCAAGACGGACGAGAATGTTTACGATGCGTGCCAGTGATGCTGCTACGGGACGCTTGTAATCGCCACCGCCAAGCACCGAGATATCAAAAAGCCATACACTTACCTTTTGTAATGTTGTGATATATCAATGTTTATATGCAGAATTTAAAAAAGCAGTCAGCAACATGAAACGAGACATGGATATTTAGGTGCCTGTACCTATCGGACAGCGGGAATCAACTGCCACTGTCCGTATTAGGCAATGCATATCAAGGTGACGAACAAAAGCCGGGCTCGTAGTTTAGACCTTTGCAGTAGGTGGCATCGGGTTTCCTGATCGACGCGGTTGACCCTTTCTCATTGGAAGTCCACCAATTCTGGTAGATTTCTCCCGTCTGCATGTTACCTTGATCTACTTGAAATGTCCGCTCAGTCATCTATTCGACTATGCGCACCCGAATATCGTAGACCTAATTGAGTGTTAGGCACAGGGGGGAGGATGGGAGGATATGGAGGGGTGCCTAACCTCCTACCGTACCTGGCAGACTGTGTGGTCAACTCAAACGTATTATTATCGAGGTCTACCCTCTAACCCCACACAATCAATTTATAAATTTTAAATGAACCGCGTGTATAATATTTAAACCATCTCCAAAATCTCTCTTTGTTATCGGGGAACGACGACAAAGCCGACTACATGTACGAAAAAAGATGGAGATGGGTAACTTTAAACGACTTAACTTGAGCCGGAACGACGGAGCCCCGCCAAAAAGTCACATCCATAGTCGTATAGCGGTCTGGTACTTCCGCTAAACCTGCTGCAAGAACACCCCATGTCTGCACCAGTTGGACGGCGTCACTGACCATTGGAAGTGGAAGCCGCGATTTTAGAACGACAGGTACTTGCCGCATACGCATACATAGTACCTACATACATTATACGGTATATGGATACACATCTAATAATGTGCATAGCTTAATTATTGGCTTCCAATATCGACTATATCGTCTACATATTTAGGTAGCATAATATTGATACTCCACTTATTATTTACTTGGGAATAATCTCAACGCACACCTTCTCTCTTCATGTTCCTTTTCTCTCCCTCGACCAACAACCCAAGTAGCCAACCAACTTATCACGAAGCACAAAATTCCAACGTGCTGCATTCATTGTCCTACCAAAATCCAACTCGGGCTACTCAAAGAAATACACAACCGCGGAGCCCATCCTAAATAAAGCGACTCATTTCTATTTGCAAAATTGTGCATTGTAACAATCGGGCCAATCTAGCCCAACGCCTTGTCGTCACTGCAGACAACCGTCGTTGTTGAACTGCAACGGAACGATTCCCCTCGTCATACATAAGCTACACACAACACTATACAGCAACGCGCGCGCATACACACAAAATATAGGACGAACTTTTGGGCATATTTTGCTGCTGTGTATAACACAACACACATACATCACTTCGGATCAGGCTACTTCTCATGTAGTTTCTACATTAGGTACACGTCTGGTACTAGCTTGTATGTACAATACGGTGAGACAGTAACCCTCGTTCCTTGGCGCCGCGACCAAAAGCTCCACTAGAGTCTAGCACGTTCTTCTGACCTTCAGTCTTGGCTCCAAGGGCCCCTTGGTATATCCTATCCCCATACCTTATCTTCCCTTTTACCTTACTCATCAGGTTCGCCGCATCTAAGAAGGAAGCAGACGAAGAAGCCTCTCCCCGCATTTCCCCTTCGCATTTGGTTGTCTTACCCCCCAAAAAGAAGAGGAGAAGGACGCAAATTAGACAGGAAAAATAGAGACGGCCCCAAACCTTCGTGATCGTCATTATTATCAACTTCCCTCCCTTTGCACACCTCTTACCTCATCCTCTCCTCCGCAACTCCCCGGTCTTCTTCCTTGTTGCAACCAATTCTACAGCTTCCATTCCCCGCCGCCGGATTGAATGGATAACTGCCGACACACTCATACATGTACGACTTGAATACGCATGGCACCGTAACTGATTCTTCCGACCTACACTTTAGATTAATTACACTTCCTCCAGCCTCAACATCCCCAGCATAGCCTCTTACGCAATACTGTCAGTCCTACCTTCTACTCCGATACCTCCGTTTCCCACTGCGACAATACTCTACCCCATCTTCAACTTTTTTTTCTTCTTCTCCATACTCTCCCGCAACTCTCCGATATTCTCCAAAGACTGGCGCTCACTCTAGCATCTAGCTACAAAGACGGAGAACAAAACGGCACCCACCTCTTCCTCCGCCGACCTCCTCCTCTCAGTCCTTGACCGACTATTCCATCCTCCCTAGCACCGAGCTAGATATAGTCAACCACCATACCATTGGGTCTTGAACGAAGAGTGGCAGGCGTCTCTGCCTTAAATTCTCTTGGGGTGGATTAGAAACCAAAAAAAAAAAAATATTGAATCGCGAAGCCGGACTCCACGTCATCTCCGATCATCGCCAATACCTTACGAGATCATGGGAAACCAAGCATCGAAGGAGGGCGGAAGCTCCAAAGGCTCCGGCGGCGCATCCGCTGGAGATCGCGCCGAAGACCTGCGATCGTACCCATCTTTTGGAAAGTCGGATACAAAGGATAGTACCCGCTCATTCAAAAATTTGCGATCTAAAATACCTGGAAGTGGAAAAACCGACAGCCCGCGAGGCTCGGCAATCATGTCTAATGGAGATGCCCTTGACAAGTCAGATGCGGCATCGGTGAGATCCGCGCGGAGTAGCAAGTCGAGGGCAAGCCGTGCTGACTCAGTCGCTTCTCCATCCTCCCCAACATCGCCGGATCCGCGACTTGACGATTCGCAACCACCACCTTCTCCTGTCCAATCTGCTTCCATCAGAGCCGGCCACGGTGATATTAACGCTGCCCAAGCTTCTGGTGAAGTCGACCACGTGTCGGATCAGCCACCAACTGGTGTCGTCAACCCGCACCCGCACATGCAACAGCAGCCTGGAGCACCCATCTTGGTCAAGAAGGAGAATACTATTAACCCCATCATATCGGTACCGGGGACTCCTTCAAAGGATGACTCTCCCAATGGAGTTGCTATGGGCGAGATTAAGGATATCGACCTTGATGATTTCATTAAGCGACTTCTAGATGCTGCATATGCCGGGAAGGTAACGAAGAGCGTTTGTCTTAAGAACGCCGAGATAACCGCCATCTGCCAGAGAGCCCGTGAATGCTTTTTATCCCAGCCCGCGCTGTTAGAGCTCGATCCGCCGGTCAAGATTGTTGGCGATGTCCATGGACAGTATACCGACTTGATTCGTATGTTCGAGATGTGCGGCTTTCCACCGAGCGCGAACTACCTCTTCCTCGGCGATTACGTCGATAGAGGCAAGCAGTCATTGGAGACGATCTTACTCCTGCTGTGTTACAAGCTCAAGTATCCGGAGAATTTCTTTCTCTTGCGGGGAAACCACGAATGCGCGAACGTCACACGTGTCTACGGATTCTACGACGAATGCAAGCGAAGGTGTAACGTGAAGATTTGGAAGACGTTTATTGATACTTTCAATACTCTTCCGATTGCCGCTATAGTCGCAGGGAAGATCTTCTGTGTTCACGGCGGACTATCTCCAGCGCTTAGTCATATGGATGATATTCGAAACATCGCTCGCCCTACTGACGTTCCCGATTACGGTCTTCTTAACGACTTGCTCTGGTCCGACCCTGCTGACATGGAAGCAGACTGGGAGGCTAATGAAAGGGGCGTCAGCTACTGTTTTGGTAAAAAGGTCATCACGGAATTCCTCGCGACTCACGATTTTGATCTTGTATGCCGGGCACACATGGTAGTTGAAGACGGCTACGAATTCTTTAACGACAGGGTTTTAGTCACTGTTTTCAGCGCGCCAAACGTAAGCGGATCCCTTCCATATATATCACTATCTTCTGTGCTAACTATCCATTCATTAGTATTGCGGCGAATTTGATAATTGGGGAGCTGTTATGTCCGTATCCGCGGAGCTCTTGTGTAGCTTCGAACTGCTGAAGCCTCTCGACTCTTCTGCGCTTAAGAGCCACATCAAGAAAGGCAGGAACAAACGGAACAACATGCTGAACAGTCCGGTACGTAATCACTCATTCTTCTGTCTGATCTCAAGTGACCCTTGTATAACTAACATTATATCCATTAGCCCGCCAGTGTGTATCCCCAGAGTGTATAGGATCTTCTCTGAAGGGCCGCGGAAAAGAAGCCCTTATTTCATTAACAACTAACCATATGGATCAGTTCATTTCGTGTGGAAACGAATTGAACCACCCAACATTCTAGAGTATGGACCAGAATGCATTCTTTATGCTAGGGGCCTTCTCTCTCGCCCCAATTAGTATTACTGCTAGCAGAGAACCAAGAACCCTCAGGGTGCGCGAGAGCAGGGACGGAGTATAGCGGCAAGTCCTGACTACCCAGAGCCGAACTTAGCCTGGCCAATCCACCTCGAGGCAAACGGTGCCACGGAAAGAGAGGCGGGGGTGTAGCAATCCTCACCAGACGAGAACGAGATTTAGGAGCAGACCAGAAACGGTTCTACTCGATACCAACCACAACCACAACCACGACAATCCAATCCAATCGAAACTATCTATCTATCTAAACTAGAAACCCGGAAGTTTTATTATTATTAATTTTTTCTTCACCCCACCGGCAACTCCAGGTGTGTAAGCAGAAGGGGGGGGGGGCAGGAAAATCTTCTAGTGTGCCATGAGAACGAAGGGAAGGAATGGAAGGATAGGAAAAAGGGACGCGGTCGCGGTCGCGGTCGCAGTCGCGTTGCTGTCCCTCGATGTCTTTCGTGTACACTATCAGGCTTTTCCACTTGCTGCAGTAATTAGGTTACCATGAATGCGTATGCTGGAGTCTGTCACCAGGAGCTTGGCACACATGTTTTTGTCTGTGTGCAAATATTCATCCGTATTAGCTAGGTTAAGCTAGGTACCTAGCTAAACTGACGAAAACCGGGTGGCTTTTTTTTTGTTGTCTTGCTTATCTTGGGGTGAATTCCCCCCCCTTTTTTTTTTCTCTCTCTCTTTGCGAATGGATTGCTGAAGTGTGTATGATTTTTGTGATGGAGGTTGTTTGGGCATCTTGGTTTGCTGACCGGTTGATGATAATAATGGGAAGGATTTGGAACTGTGGAAGTGTGTATTTACCTAGGTATGGGTATTCTTAGCTAAGGGTATATATATGCAATTTAGATATCGTCTTTCCTAGGATTTATACCTCTCCCTTTCGGAAATTTGGTAAAGGAGAGAGACATGGCTTCCTAATCGTCTATCTAGCTCTATTATCTTGGGCATTGATGACCCCGTCATTGTTAACAATGGTATCTGGAATGGAACGAAATATAATGGAAAGACGCTCCTGTTTTATTCCACCCATTTTCGTTACGGCAAGCATCGAGTAGACTACATCGTTATATCAACTTAGAGGATTTTGAGCATAAGAATAAAATAGGGGTAAAAAAACAACGTTGATTAGTTGATTAAAGTATTGGTCAGCTCCTGGGGCCTCCTATAGCTACCTAGGTACCTACATCGCTAATGACAGCTCCATCAACTATCTTGTAAGTAGCCCTATGACGCCATGCTTATTACCTGTGCCCGTATAATACAGCTCTCCCCTAAGGCCAAGGGAAATCTTGCTATCTATATGACGGTTGCCATAGTTCGGGTTGCGTTATAAGCCCCGAGTTGACCTAGATATCGCCGTCGAACTCAGCGTAGATATCCATGTCCTCCCGATAGAACCCCCCCCCTAGAATCCATTGCGCAAACACTACCGCACTAACAAGAAAAATAAAGAACCACCCGCAAGAGCGCCGAGGCCTAGTCATCGTACCTAGCGGGTCTACGCCTAGTCCGCGAGCGGTCAATAGGCAAGTCGTCCTCATCACTATCATCGGTTCCAGCGCCCTGGTGCATGACACCGTCACTATCCTGCCAGCTACTTCCGTTATACTCATCGTCGCCGCTCGCGCCCTTCCTACCACGCCCTCGCTTAGAGACCGGTCGCATGTCTGAGTCGGATAGATCGAGGCCGGGGTATTCGATGCCTGAGTCGGGCGTTGAGAGCGGGCTAGATTCTACGACTTCCTTGATTTGTCGACGCGTACGGACGCGGGACGGCGTGTCCTCGTCGGCGGCCGAGTCTGAATCCGTGTTGAGTTCGAGCCTAGCTTCCGTGTGTCTGTACCGGCTGCTGCCGTCTTGGCGGGAACTACCGGGGGCGCTGTCCGCGATGTTGTTCTGATTCTGTGTACTTCCTCCTATGACTACGGTATCACCTTCTCGTTGCTTAGCTTCCAACTCCTTAAGATGTTTTGGCTTTCTGCCTCGGCGCTTCGGGGTTACTATAGGTTTACTTTCTACCACCAGGGCTTCGTCAATCTCGTCCAGTGTAGCATCATCGAGGAGTCTTCTTGGTTTCTTACGTTGACGCTTCGGCGTTACCTCAGGCTCATCTTCGTCCTCGTCCTCATCTGCTTTTCGACGCTTACTTGCAGCTGGAAAGCCCTTCCTTGCCTTTGGGGCGGCTCCTAGTCGTTTTCTAAAGCGCGATGGCTTCCGGGTAGGTGACGCTTCTCCAACGTCAACCATCACATCGTCCTGGGATTCGGTCTCAGGGCGGTACTCACCCTCGTCGGAATCGTCGTCTTCAACGATCGCACGCTTACGCTTGCGTGTCTTAGTGATATCAATGTCAGGGAATGGCTCTTCCGAAGGATCGTTGAAAACTTCCTCGTCGTCTTCCGGTTCCGAATCGACCTTGGCAAAAGTCTTCTTTTTGGGTTTGCGACCTGGTTTACGCCCTGGTTTTCTACCTGGTTTACGGCCCGGCTTCTTCCTCACTTTTTCTCCGTTACCCTGTTCCTTTTTGCGAGCCTGCTCTTTAGCCTTGCGTCGTTTCTTCTCGGCCTTCTCTTCTTGTAGAAGCTTCTTTGTAAGATTAGGGAAATTCTCGCCGTAATGAAAGAACAACTCCTCTCCCGCTTTTATATCCCGTAGAGAAGTAAACTTGATACGATACTCGCCATTCACATAGAGAATTCGAGGAGTGACATTGCAATTGGTCTCCTGATGATTGATGTAGCGGCTGAGATTACCGTATATGGCAGCGTCAACCCAGATGCCCTCCTGCTCTAGTAGAGTAAAGAGGTAGGATGAATTGGACGACTCATCGAATACGTCACCGCGGCGTGCCTCGCGACGAACTCCTTCGTCTTGACTGATGAGCTCTCCAACGTACTCGATTACGAATTCGTCTTGAGGGATATCCTCGGTCGCAAAGAGGCCGTACCCGGCGATCCTAGATTTTCCAAGCATAAGTGATTTCGACTTACCTCGCTGTAGCGCGCAATTTTGGCATCCGGTGGCATGCAGATAATCATTATCGGCGTTTGCCGGGTTGGCTCTTTCGGATGCACCACAGCTTCCGCATAGAGCTGGATCACATTCGCGATTTAGTTGTACACAAATGCAAGGCCGGTCTTTTTGCTTAGGGACACATGTCTTCCCATGGGCATGACAGGCGCAGCCAGTAAACTTATTGGCGCAAATCGCGGCTGTGCAACGACAGAAGCGTTCACACATGATGTGGTTCTGGATGCACCCACAGTTCTTAGAGGTGCAAGGTCCTTCATGATTGCAGGGGTCGAAGAAATCCTTCCTCTGGTGTTCGTGAGTGTTGGTGTGCTCTTGCCAGTCTCCAATGAGCATCTTCTTCTTCCTATCATACCAGGGAAGTGGCTTAACCTGAACCGGCGGCACCGGGGATGCCACGTAGTTAGGTAGATCGAGCTTATCGAGCTGACGGTTCACATCCCAACATGGTCTCCCGGTGGCCACAGCGGTAGCACACTGTACTGGGATGCTAGTATTGCTTAATGTTGAATGGAATGACCTGAGGAGCATTATCTCTATATCACTCCACGCACGGGCTCGTGTTCCCGGTCGTCCATTTAAATAGCAGTCCTCGCCACAAGGCTTTTTTATCTTACGGGGTGAAGGGCCATCTTCACTCCTCTCCTTTGGCTTCGGGATGAGCTGTTGACGGATCATAGGCGACAAACCGCCGATTACCTCGATAGAGAACCGTTTCCGTTCGTTGTCTACACCGTATTCACCATGCTCGCAAGAATGACTGGTGCAGACTAGGCAACCAAGTAGCGCATACGTTTCCAGGAAGGATTCAACCGTCGTATGCTCTTCTGTGACCTTGGACTGGCTAGGAGTCTCCTTCATCCATTTCTTAGAATCGACGATAGTGTCAACAGACTTATCCAGCAAGAGGACATCGCGAAGGGGTACAGCGCGTTCGCGTAGGGTCTGGGAGTTGAAAACCCGATCGAATGCTTCCGTGAACATTCTCACAACTTTGGCCGAACGTGGGGACCCGGGCTCATCACTGTATGAGTTCAAGATGCTCGATTTTTGCTGGGGAGTGACATTATCCCCCTGACTCGCCATATAGCGGATGAGTGTGGTCTTGGTGCAGTTCTCAATGGCAAGCCTATCCAGCCAAGAGTCGAGGTACAATAGCAGCGTAGTGGCACGTTCCTTTTTAATAGTCTTAGTCACCTTTTGATGCCTACTGAGTGTGGCAAAACCGGAAGTCTTGTCCATATTCTCTAAGTTCTCAAGCCATCGGCGGTAGACGCCCTCTTCATTGTCTGCGAGATCTCGTAGATGGGGGACATAGGTAAGCATAGTATTCGGTGAGAGAATATTTTTTCTAATCTCCACATGATGGAAGCTGTAAGAAGGGACCGTGTCGACGTTAGTCTTGATGCAGATGACTTGATAGTGTTCACGCTTTTCTTGCTTTCCGGATCTACCCTGGCCCACTTGCTATACGTTTGTTAGCTTTCTACTTCTCTTACGGTCGGGATACAGTTATCGGAACCTGTTTAGAAAAGTCTCGGGGGCCAACCTTGGTTCTGATTTTCATCGTATCTGATGACTTCCCGCCGGCTTCCACCGGGGTGCGCTTCATATCAGCAAACCAGTCCTTCTTACTGGTGAACTGCTGCACAGGAGCTTCCTTCTTCCAGGCCATATGGATTAGGCGGGCGGTAAGATTAGCTCCATCGGTGCCGATTTCATCTGAGAAGCTACGAAGTGCCTCCTCTATCTTATCAGTGGTCCACTCGTGCTTCTTTGGAGTATGATGTTTAGGTGTTCGGTGGCTTGAGGGCGAATGATGATGAGCTGATGAAGGCGTTACATCTGGGGCATTCTTAGTGCTACTAGTTGATCTGACTGATAATGGAGCCATTTTCCCATCCTGGTTGGTGATTTTCGATGCAGACCCCTTGGCTGATCGGGTAGGCGTTGCAGCATGAATAGATTTAGAGTCTTCGTGTATAGAGGAGGTTGTTTGGCGATCTAGTGCTGGCGGGCTTGCAAGTTTTCGGGTGCGTGATCCTGGTTGAGAGTGCGATTGCGATTGCGATTGCGTACCTCTCCGAGGCGTACTATCTGAGACATGAGAATCGTCAGAGTCCGACACGATCATAGTAAGATCAATGTGGTCTCTCGTCATCGCGCCACGGTAGTTGCGGCCAGGGGGCGCGCCTTCAAACTATAAAACGGAATGCTGCTTTGGCCTTCAGCCTTCAGTCTTCGCCCTTCGTCCTCGATTTCAAGACTACTACGCTACGGATACCGTGGATGCGCATCCATCGTTTACTAGGTATCAAACGCTGTTAAGTGAAGATAATTGTAACGGTAGAGTTTGCACGTCTTAAGCTACCTTAAGGGACCCCTTAAAACTAATTGTATAAGAGAGGGCTGTGATAGAAAGGGTTAGCACGGTAACTATATAGACCTCAACAAATACTAACCGATAAATCACGAATAGTCACTATGTATAGATTAGGGCAGTACTGCAGAGGACGAGTTGAGAGGTTAAATGGCCATGAGCCGATGTGAGTTTTAACTTGAAGTGACGCGTCGATAAGGTGAGGCGACACGGTCCGAGATGAGCACTGTATCCTTATCTAATCGTTACAATAGGAGGGTGGCTTCTACTTGTGGCTGGTACATATGTAATTAATTACTCCACTCCTTTCATGTAAACTCTATGTAGGTTGCATTAGTGAGAGGTCCACTATAGCTCATTGCTTAAACTGTCTTGTGCGAATCAGATAATAGTAAATATTTTAACTCTAAGAGCTCTTTATCAATTCATACGCATGAAATCGAAGACACTACCTGTCCTGCCTGTACCGTACAAGTATTATGCAAGACCGCTGTTAGAAACACGTTACCAATTTATGTACATACTACGTAAATCTATAATATGCATTATCGTTTTGGGATTAGCGTATCTTATACGTACGGTACATATGTAGTGGACATATTTCGACGGCGATGACGTAGTAGTAAGGGACCAGCCTTTTTTTTTGTTTCCACTTTTTCTATTGCCTTAGCTTTCTACGGTAACAGCCCAAGCCCCAATCCGCCGTAACCCCATCTCACCTAATGGACCCATCATATCCCCATCCTCCATTCTTAAAACATACAAAAAGTGTGTACCTTACGTATGCGATCGTCTAAATCCGTCCACCTTTTTAACGACCAAAGATCGCCGACTAAACCCCATCCACCTTTCCCACACCTTTCCTCCAGACCTTTGAATATCGTCGCATTGTGCTACCTGTCCCGCGTCTGCCTAGAGCGAGCATAGTAAACAAACAACTCTTCACGGCCTAACTTCGCTTGAGGCTCTTCGGCGTCTTTTCATAACACCACTCGTAACACTACTACAATCCGAGCTGAACGTCATTGCAAATCCAACCCGCGAATCATTGTCAATCCACATCTCATGATGCATCGCACGTATTCTATGCGCCAGACTCGGGCGCCTACCGCCTCTCAGATCCAGGTAAGTCCACCGATATTCTTTGTACAATTGTGCAATGCGCCTTAGACTGTGACACATTGTTGACTTCGTCGACCACAGAACCCACCTCCCCCACCATCATCCACGAAGTCTGGGCGACTGTTCGGAAGGGGCGGACTAGGTAAGTTGCTTTGGACTTCCCTGACTTGTGATCGTCTTCTTGATTTGTCTCTCTAGCTACATCTCTCGAAGTCAAACATCTAATCACAATGCTAGGACATGCGCTCCGTCGTAATGCCGCCGGCGCCTTCGGGCCCGATCTAGCCAAGAAACTCACCCAGCTCGTGAAGATGGAGAAGAATGTCATGCGCAGCCTAGAGCTCGTCGCGAAGGAGCGCATGGAGGTCGCTGTAGGTTGCGCTTCTACGTCCAAACTGTATGCGTCTTGCTGACGCATCTATCTAGCAACAACTGTCACTCTGGGGCGAGCATGCGGACGAGGACGTGTCTGACGTCACCGACAAGCTTGGTGTACTCATCTACGAGATCGGTGAACTTGAAGACCAGTATGTCGATCGCTACGACCAGTATCGGGTTACCATGAAGAGCATCCGTAACATTGAGGCATCAGTTCAGCCCAGTCGAGATCGTGAGTATTGCTAGACAGATAGCTATCACTTAACTCTACATACTAACCTTAAGGCAGGCAAGCAAAAGATTGCAGACCAGATCGCTCAGCTCAAGTACAAAGAGCCCAACTCCCCCAAGATCGTTGTCCTCGAGCAGGAACTCGTCCGTGCTGAAGCCGAATCGCTTGTTGCCGAAGCCCAGCTATCCAACATCACTCGCGAGAAGCTGAAGTCTGCCTACGCGTACCAATTCGACGCTCTGCAAGAGCACTGCGAGAAAGTCGCAATCATCGCTGGCTATGGCAAGCATCTGCTCGAGTTGATTGATGACACGCCCGTGACTCCTGGCGAGACCCGCGCTGCCTACGACGGCTACGAAGCTAGCAAGGCTATTATTCAGGACTGTGAAGATGCGCTAACTAACTGGGTGTCATCGAACGCAGCCGTGAAGCCCAAGCTATCCACACGAGCCCGCACCCTCTCCATGCGACGTCGCAACAACATCAAGGCCCGATCCGAAGGCCTAGATCTGTCAGGTCAGGACGCCCCTCTCAACGACCGCGAGTCCTGGGTCGCGGCTGGTGAACACAAGAACCACGAGTACGAGGACGAAGAAGAGGAAGAGGACGAGCAGGCCCATTCCGTGTTGGATTCCGACGGCGGCCTGAATGGAGAGCACCGAGGCCGAGCACCAGAGATGACGGCCTAGGCATCTTAGTCGATTTCTATGCTGGCTAACGGTAACCCATTATTAATGTCTAATACGAGAAAGGTTGAAAACGGCGTTGGATTGCGATGAAATCCTTGACGCAGACACAAGCATCTGGTCCAACGGTTATTGAAGCACACGATGGCATGGACGAAGTAATTGTATGGACGACTGGACAGGTGATGATGAATGGCACGTATACGGAGGTCGCTGGAAAGAGTTTTCTTCTACACAACTCATGCTAGGAGAGATCCTCTTACTTTTCTTCCGAGCAACCGAATAACAGTGCTTTCTTGTACTTATAGTGACGAAGAGAATCTGCCAGTGCTTTTCTGGGGATGATATACGAGACGAGCTTTGCAAGAGAGAAACACAACACAGAGGTGTTAATCAGTGTATCTGCATCTTCTTGATGACATGATCCGCGAGTAATGTTTAATGTACCTACCTTAGCCTTATGCCCCTATTCGAGAAAGCCTCTTTGCGCTTCTTCGCACATAGCTTTATTACCGCCTTGTACAATATGAGAAGAGCACCCCCGGAACTCAAACGTAAACCTGCCTCCGTTCAAGAAATCATCTGTGTGAATGCCCTCTCTAATAAGTTAACACATCTGCTGGCTCATACAACGCAGAGAGCACAAATAGGTAGCTAATACACCTTCACACTGATGGTACTTCCAAACATATTAGACGCCGTTTAGAAAGGTGTCATTTCCTTCAGGGCATGCAAACAGAAAAATGACAACTTGTAATGTATAATAGTAAAAAAGTACGTTGAAGATATCATTAAGAACCAAGGATAATAATATACGCAAAAAAAAAGTTGCCTCCAGTCTGACCTGAACCCAAGACCTCCCAGTCAAAAAGAAAATTGTATGCGCCCACTGGGATTTGCACCCAGGTCTTTCCTGACCACTATACCATGTGAGAGGAATGAGCTAACTTCTGCTCCATAGGTGCTTCACTTGTTTGTGGCAGTATCGTATCTATTGTGTGCTATAACCTTAGGCCGATGGGTCGACATAAAAGGGATAGAAGGCATGAAGGTGAGAAAAGACGTGTCTCCGGGCACAACCACGTGGTTTCTTTCCCTGGTCAAGTAGAGGGTCATTCATTCATTCATTCATTCATTAGGCAACTTCCAGGTTTCTGACATATACATCTATGATGTCTGGGCTTCGTATATATGTCTTGGTCTGACTGATCATTTCATTGGATACATACCTAGGTACCTATATAAGGGAACCTGCTTCTTTGTTTTTTTCCACGTAAATAAACTCCCATGGAGAGTTTTACGAGCTATCTAATAATATAGGTTACATTTATATCCACTTCAAATCCCAACCAACATGTATCATATATAGATCCCATTCACCATCTCTCCGGCGCGAATTAGGAGGATAATAACCTTATGATGCCACAATTTCCAATTATACAATTCACGAGATTAACCTTTCTGCCTACCTACCTAGGTAGGTAGGTATATTCCCGTGTCTCTACGGGAGCAATGTAGAAGTTGTAATAGTTGGTGACAGACTAAATGACTAGAATAGACGTATGTAGGTGGCGGACAAGAGAATGCTCTTAATAGATATAAGCTCATTGTTGAATTAGAATTGAGTCACAATGAAATAGGAAATACATTTCCCTATCCCGCTTGCGTATTAGATGTAGATTTATTCCCTTCGCTGCACAGTACTAGAAAGCAGTATCACGACCAGACTTATATTCAGGAAATTTTCACAACCACTTCTCAATAGTAAGCATACCTATCAAGTCGGAAAGGCTAAATAGACGAAGCAGCCGGGTACAAGAACGTAGAAGTATACCGCAACTTATACTTGTGGAACACTTTGGATGTACAAAAACCATCATGCTCTAGTGACAGGTGCTCAAACTTAACACCATTATCAATACTTCGAATTATTTCGTATATACGGTAGGTACTAACCCTTATCCAAGCTCCCAAGCTATCCAGTTTTCCTACCCTCTCCCTTAGCATCCTCTCAGAACATCAACACATCTCAACACCACCTAAGGTACCTACCCCTTTCCCTCTCACACACTCGGTAGATATCTTAATTAATTATAATCCGTCCTCGCCCCCAACAACGCCCTCAAACTCTTCTCCCCCGCCGACTCCGTCTTCCCCTTCCCCAACTTCTGCATCAACCTCTTCACCAACCCCCCACTACCACCCTCCTGCTTCTGCACATCTAACCCCAACGACCGTCCCATATACGGACCCTCCTCCGTAAACACGACCCTCTGCGCTCTCGCCCTCCTATTATCCCACCCGTCCGTCGGGCTATCCGTCGCGTGGTAAACGGCGACGACCTGGCCCGCAACCGTGACAAACGAGCCGTGACCGGGACCAAACGGGCCGACACCGTATTTCCCCGCGCGCACTAGCGGCTCCTCGCCTTTCTCCCACGACGCCGGGTCCAGCGGGTCGCCGCCGGCGTACTTCAGCAGCCCCATCTTGTACTCGTGGGTCCAGCTGCCGGCGCAGCTGTACACGAGGCCCTGCCAGGCGATGCCGCCGTCGGGGGACCGCAAGAACTGCGGGCCCTCGTTGATGCCGTGGTCGGTGCCGTTGCCCTCGCGCGTGATTTCCCACTCGTGCTGCGGCGTCGAAATCACGACGGCCGGGCTGGCTGCGCTGGTCGGGTCCGCGAGCTTCATGATGAAGAGCTGCTGGAGCAGGTCCGAGGAGTCGTCGGGGCTGTCGAGCGGCCAGCCCGAGTACGCCAAGTACCAGTGCCCGTTGAGCTCGAAGACGGTGCCGTCGATGGCCCAGTGGTCCGGCATCGAGTGGATGCGCCCGAGGAACTCCCACTGGCCTCTACATGGATCCTCGGAGCTGGGTGGTCCGCCTAAGACGTACATGCGATGGCTCTTGTTCCCGTGGTTCGGGTTCGCTGCGGCGTAGTAAACGTACCATCGGCCGTGCAGAGCGTGTAGCTCGGGAGCCCAGAGTTCGGCTGAGTGGTCTGTACCTTGAGGAGGAGTCCTGAGTGATCGGTTAGTATGAGATGTCAGACTACATAGGTAGGTGTGTCCGGAAGCCAACCATACCAAACTACATGTCTGTCAGCAGCGCTCTCGATATCGGCCAGGCTGCGGGAAGACCATATCTCAACTCTGTTTCCAGCCGTAAAAGTCTGAGCGCACTGTTAGCCGTTTCTGAACCAAAGGTAATATCGTAGGATGTGAGAATATTATTGGTGGTGGCATACGAGGTAGTAGCGGCCCCTGAAAACAGTTACAAACGGGTCTGGCGTGCCTACGGAGGTGATGGCGAGCGTCGAGTTATCGTACTGCATGGCTGCGGCGGGACCTCCTAGTGACGATAGCGACGTTAACGCGCGGCTCACACCTGTCAAGGCACCCTTCAACAAGATATACAACATTGCGCTGTTGGGTCTGCGACTTTTGGTCGGTGACGTAGTCCCAAACTATCCTTGTTTCAGTGTGCCGATCCGCGAGCCTGCGATTAGGTTCCACGAGGGGGGAAATGCTTAAAAGCTCGTACCCCTTGTGAGGATAGGCGTATCGAGAGGCGGACTAGGCAGAATGATGCGGATGTTAGTGGATTTCCGGATCCTGTAAGGTTATGTCTAGATGCAGGTTGTCCGGCGCAGTGAAGATGGCCTGGAGCTAGCTGACGACGCAAGTTGGATGGATGACAAGATCAAGTTCAGTTTCTCAGAGTGCGCGCCACCAGCAATGACTCCGATGTAAGGTCGAGATGAATGTAGTAGTAGGTATGATTTCGGAAGATGAAGATGACTCTCGATATTTAACAAAAATCTCAAAAAATTGTGTGCAACGGACGGTCGCAACTTGCCAACCAACACATGACCGCGTAACTTCCCACCCTGCCACCGATAAACTCCTGAGACGAACCATCGCTGCCTCCCAATGTATAGGTAAATTTACACTTTCCTGCTTTGCACTTTGCATAGTTTGACCTTGCATACGTCTTGCATATCTTGCGTACCTCCTTCAATGTTTGTGTTTGCATAATACAGAACAAATCGAATAATGCTTTATAGTTCCCAATCCCCAATCCCCAATCCCCAATCCCAAGCGCCGTGCTACGCATACTCCCTAGTTAGATAGGTAACCATTCATCTTTTTTGTATGGAGCGTATACCGTCCAACGCCCCGAAGCAAATGGTATAATGACAGTGAGTAGATAAAAGTCAATCCAACATAGATCTCATTCCAACAAAGAAAAGCTCTTGAACGATATGTTTGCAATTAAGGCCAACATGCGCCTCGCTCATGATGTTCAGAAGGGGGAAAAAAAAAAAGACACATCAGCCTTCCCCCCCCGGGTTTCTCCCCAAAACTCCTTAACAGGTAGGTGGTAGCTATGCTATGTCGAGTTGAAGTCGCCAGCGTAAGCGTGCTCTGCTTCCCATTTAAGGAAATCTCCCAGGTCGTGTCCGAGGTTGTATCCCATGGGCACGACATCCATATCGTCACCCTCGGGGCCACGGATGACGCGTAGATCCAGCATCGGGCTCTGCGGGAGACTAGCGTAGCTCTCGCGCGAGTTGTAATCCTTGGACCCGTTGCCGTCGCGGTCGTCGAGGAGCATCTTCGAGATATCTACCTCGAGCCCCGCCATGTCGCGGTCCAGCTGGCGGTTCTCGGCCGCCGCTGCCTTGCGCCGCAGCGACTGTTGCCAGCGGTGGTGCGGGCTGTACGGGTTGTCCCGCTCGATGTCGGTGTACGACACGTCCGAGTAGTCCTCGCCCGACGTCGTGCTCGTGGGGCTGGGCATTTCGAGCGGCTGGTGGACGAGCCCGCCGGGACGGCTAAAGTGCCACGAATGGAACCAGTCGACGAGATCCTCGACCTCCTCCGCCTCTCGGCGGCGGATGATGTCGTCGCTTTCGGAGAACCAGTCCCCGGCGCCCCCGGAGATGGCCATCTGGAATGCCGTCCAGTCCAGTCCCTCGTCCGCTCCGACTTTTATGTCCGCCAAGAGGTCGCACTTGGCTAGCCGGATTGGCCCGTGTCGGAATCTGGGACTGGTCATGGAGCACGGCGACGCTTGAAGGAAAACGTAGTTAGAATCGGCAACCACGTCCCGGTTGCCTCCGAAATTCTGGCTGTTATAGAGCTCGTCCTTTGATGCCGAGACAGCGGCGCTCTCTGGAATGCTGGGTAACGCAGTCTTCTGACTCCGCCCAGCAAATCGCGCAGCGTGTCTTAGAGGGGGCGTAGGGAAGTGGGCGTCATTGTATTCCAATGGTTCTTCTCCAATGTCCGTTTGCGACGCTGCAGTAGGAGTCTTGTTCGCATCATTCTCCTCACTGCGCCCTTCTACTGCAAAGTCGCGTCGCACAACTGTCTCAAATAATGGTGCACTAGGCTTCTCTGCAGTCGGCGTCTCGACGTCGAGTTCTGCACTTGCCGATTTAATTCGGGAAGGAAGATCGTCGAGGTGAAAAGGCTCGACCGGCGTATCGCTCGACTCGGTGTCAAGAGTCTCGGTCGACTTCTCCGACTGCGTTATCGTCATTCTGCGCAGTCTGTACGCCTCCAATTGGCTCGGTGTGAGCATTTCATCTACCTCAATCCTGCGGAAGAATTTCCCGCTGAACAGCTCCGTCACATTATCGGACAATGCCCATCCTGGCCCGCTTTTCGCCGCCGACTTGGCTCCGGTAGGCTTTCGGGATGGCCTCATTGACCTCGTTTTCTTTGATTTCTTCGACTTCTTCCTCTTGACCCCGCTAGTCATAGATGTATTTCGTCTAGACGAATTGGTCGGGGAAGCGACGGGTTGAAGTTGTTGATTAGGCATTCGGGTTTGAGTATCAAAAGATGTCGGCTTTAGAATTGGCGATGCATCTGGTGTAGGAAGTCGTGGTAATTCTTTGAATGTGCTTTCTGCGAGTTGTGCTTCAGCAAGAGCACTTCCAACGGCTTTGAAGGCCTCATCCGCCTCTTGTATGAGTTGCTGAATGTTTTCTGTAAGACTTGAGGATGACTGCTGTCGTTGCACGTGCGGCTTTGACAGTGCCGCTTTGTTCTCAGATTGGAACGATAAAGCTTCTATAAGATCGAGGTTTGGATCTAATAATTCCACGTGGCGCTTTAAGGACTCTAACGACCTTGGTTGGCCTTTGGGAGGAGGTCTGGGTGGAAAATCATCACCTCCGTAGCTCGTGGCGCTAGAAAGCTGGAGTGATTCTTCGCTGCGCTCTCCCTTTGACGATATTGAACAAAGAGGCGATTTTGACCTCTTTGAGTCGAGTGATTGCGATAAGCCGTAGTCGTTGTGGCGATCCGTACTATTCAACGAACTAGCCGAAGAGCGTGGCGTCTCGTATGGTGGAAGTGGTGGTAGAGGATCCAGTATATCATGAATGCTTTGTTCCCTGCTAACTATAATCGGCGGCGGCGCCCGTTTTTTACTATAAGGCCGCCTCTTAAAAGTGCCGGCGTCTTTCCGTCCCGTTTTGTAATCCAATCTGTCGGTACTAATAACCCCATCTTCATATTCATCTTGTGTTCGCCTTTGTGATATGAACCTTCGAATACTAACACCCGGTCGAGATAGCATCATGGTGAGAGGCGTACGCAAGGGAGGTTCAGACAAACAGAAGGGGAACTAGTGGTCTGGGGGGAAGGACTCGACATATATGAGGTGGGATATACGTTGGTGGGTGACACAAGGCTCTGCAACCGAGCAAAATGGCCAGCTGCATGGTACATAGTAGTTATTACTGAGCATCTTGTCATTCGACACTACGCTGTGGCACATGTACATGGGAAAGGAAGGCCAGATATTGACGGAATGCGGCGGTAGACCCTGGTCGCAGAAGTACACACTGCCATGTACCTTGGAGGACGGCGTACACGAGCGTGGCTCTGGTGAAGGGAGCCCTGCGAAGCGGGAAGAATGGGGGTCCTGCAGAACAGACAGGCCGACAGGCCTGGGCAAGTCCCAGTTTTGGAGCAGGGGGTATATCATCAGGGATCCCGTTATTTTTATCGATCATTGGTCACCTCGGGAATTACTATGTATGTACTTGTGCAAGTCATGTCCTGGAGTCCCTGCTAGTTGCGGATCAGCCGGGGGATTGGTGACGATACGTACTCCGTCAGTCGATCTGGAATCAAGACGATATATGTACAGTGCATAGTCTGAGTAGCTACATAGCCTACGAATTGTTCATGATGCCACAATCCAGCATCAAAAGGGAAGCCGAATTGCCATGCAATTGCTGGGTTACATTCGTACGGGGGAATTGGTTTTAATATTTGATTTGACAAGGAGATTTGTTGTAAAACGAATAGGATGAGCCTACTTTCAAATATTGATTTACGCCTCGATATCCCACATAATCAACTGGGCTAGCAGGCAATACTGCATGCGGTGTTTCCCGCCCATGTACTATCTCATCAGCAATCATACCTAATCATCTGGACTTTACGTGCGCGTGTGTCGCAGTAATCATGACAGGACTATTATGAACACAACATCAAGCATGTAAGATATGCGGTATTCCTCTCCATGACCGCGACGATGAAAAAAAAAAAAATACTCGATGAAATATTCAAACGTGAAGAACTGACAGGAGAGATACTCAATGGGCCACCGAGCTGCAGTAGATACTTGGGAGCTTCTGAGGGGTAAGTGGTGGGCAGTGGGAGCCACACACCCATGAAGTAACGTAAGCCTGGAGCGTTGGCAGACTCGAGGTACATAACAGACCAGGGGACAAAACCCCTGTGGGTTGGTTAATCGATCAAGAAATATACCTTGGAAAAGGATGCGAGGTAGGTAAAATTGGGATAGGTGAGCAGCCGAGGCTCCCTTGGCTGTTATCCAAGATAGGTAATATACCAAATAAGGACACGATTCGAGCAATGGAATCGTATCTGACCAGCCACTAGTAATTGCGAAAGCGAAGATGATAGATACAAGTAGAAAAAAAGCACTCCTGCGAACGCCGGAGGTTCGTGATATGAAATTTCAGCTAGGTCTGCATAGGCTAGACCAATGCCAAGCCAACCCATTGAAAGTAATAAAAACCAGCTTGGTCAATGTCTCAGGTTAGGCAAGGCGAGAGAGAGGGAATGCGAGTGGTTTGGGAGCACGAGGTGTAACGTACCGAACGGACGTAATTTCGACGAGGACGAAAAGGATAGGTGCATTCTGAAGCGGGCAGGATGGGTTGTAGTGTACCATAGTACATAGTAGTAACAAATACCCAGGTAGGACTAGTATCTACATGTATGTAAGCTGGACGACACCACAATGAACCCTCCTTCGAACCTCGTTGGGTTAGAACCTCTCCACTATACTACGTTATCCCACTTCGCTGATCTAACACTTACGGTTAGTAGGGATCGGGAAAGCCAAGGTCGCCAAGCCAATCGGCAGCTGCACGTGATTCCCTGAATCTCGAACAAACAGCCTTGCCCACAACTAGTAAGCACCAAAGTATAATTACTTACTTGTTTCGTATTTAGGTATGTACTTCTGTGGGACACCTTGTGGATGTTGCGGGTAATTCAATGTTGGTACGAATACAAAGTCCGTTTGCTCCCATTTTTGATTAAGCCTACACTAGAGCTGCCGTACAGTAGTTGCCTACTAGTCTGCTAGTGTATGTATGTAGGTATGTATGTATGCGTGTACCTACTATGTATGTGTGTGTCTACTAGGATGTTCCCTGCAGTAGAGCGCTGCAGACCTCAAAACTGAGCCACTATCAATTTCCACATTTCTCATTTTCGGTAACTCGTTGCATCCGACCGAGTGGTCAACGTTGAATCATCGGGCACCTGGGCTTGCAGATAAGAGTCAATGTGGCTTATAGCAAAACGTGCTTGTTAAGCCCTGTTCTATTCCCTCCCGTTCGCTTTCGGATCGAATAGATTTTCAGAGAATAAGCGCCATTAAGTCTTCAATGGCCTATCGTATTTTTATGGCCCCCAAAAGCGACCACGGGTGGACCAGCTGGACTTTACAAACCGCGCCAGCGCCAATTTGGCCCGCGGGTACCGTTCGCCGGATCGGCCCACGCACGCTTCCATCTCCCGTTTTCTCGCACAGGTAATACCCCACGATTAACGACATTGTTTGACGACCGCCAATCAGGGATTTCCTACGCCTGTCGTGCTTCCTAATAGTTGATCCTCCAGGACGCGTAATGACATCTTTTTTTTTCTTTCTCTCTCTCCCGCTCCCAAAGATTTCATCTTAATTTAATTGCTTTTGTGAAAATCATGAAAAAGGATCACGGTATTGGATAATAGTATTAGTCAATCGTCAGATTCCTTGGTTGATCGAGGTACATCTCACTAATATTCATTAATACGTCCGTAAGCTTATTGTGTTTAACACCGCCTCCAACCTACCTCCACTGGATACGGGTCACAGGCACCTATCTATCCAGACTGCGGCGCTTAGGTAAAAGCCGTCCACTGTATTTACTTTTCTTTCACCTATTTTCAGTTGCTAAGCCTTCATTCTACGTAGACTGACGTAGCTTTGTGACCACTACTACATACATATCATCACAACTTACATCCGTTCAAACCGAATTCCTTGACTCATTTGATTAGGTCATGTGGTAATTACATATTTTCTTTACAGTCCCAACTAGATGGTAGTTTTAAGTCATTTGAAGTTTTCATAGATTTGAGCGTGGACGGACGCATATTGCACCGGTCGCAAATTTGATGAAAATGCCTACACCCTGCTATCGCAAACTTGCAGATTTGAACTATCCGAGACAATGATCGACGTGCAGACCCAATATGGACTTTTGATATCTGCGTGGGTATATGCTAGGTACCTGAGGTATCTACTGTGATGTGGGTACGTAGGTGGGTATAGATATAAAAATACACCAGCCACACATTATTCTCTCCAGCATCTAGTATACAAATGGATAAGTGTGATTATATTCATAGCTACATGTTGGCTATAAACAAGCCCGTTGGTTCAATATTTAGTTTAGTACAGTCGCATCACTAAATACCATTAAGCCAACGTTATACTTTTTTTTAAGATCCTTTAGGTCTACGTAATTCCTACTCTGGAGTAAACCGATACAAGAGACGTCATTTCTCCTCCAACCTGCTGATATCACAATCCCACAATCTTTCTGCTTCCTCGACTAAACCCGGAAAATTCGAGGTCTTGTGGAAACCGTTACTAGTAATGGCGACTCATAACCAACAACTAACCAGGCAGTAGAGGTTGTTGGTGCACCTAGTTCGTGAGAGAGTATTTATTCCCCGGGCCGATTGATTCTGATATGTTTTAACACGATCGACGCCCACCAAGTGACTATCTTCTAAAAGGCTTGTAAGGCGCCGTGTATGTTTTGATTCGTACCAATTAGCGACAGAAAAACCGTGCGCCTTCTGTTCTGGACCAATTCCTCGTCAAGCTTGGAACTGTGATTTCAAAGTCACTATCATACGTTTCACCTTAAGACTTTATAGGCAAAGGAACATCACATATGTATATCGCGACCTTTCTACATATGTATTCTTTCATGTATGGTACGCCACGTGATAGTCGCTGTTATCTTGTACGACATTAATAGCTGGGTTCGTCATATTGATAAAGATATTGGTGTGTTGCACAGGAGTTCTATGAGTGCCGAGGCGCATAGCTAATAGTAACTGAATAGGAGCTAGGGCTTTGAATAATGGAAGTGACGCATCTAAGGAGACGTGTGATGGTATAATGCAAACCTCAAGCCTTGTTTGCCGTTGCGGCTCTTGGGAGTTGTATGCACCTTCATATCAAACCCAATATCTCTACGATAGCTTTCGAGGTTAACAGATAACTCGACGTCCTTGTTTATTAGAAGTATACCCCATGAATTTGCACCATCTTAATGACTTTGATATATGTCTGTTGGTAAGAGCCCAAAGTCATTGACATTTTGTCAATAAATTCGCCTTAATCTTTAATCCGGATATTAGCAAGCGACCTAGGTACTGAGCGTGGTATAAGCATGGGTTTATTAGTCCTTAGAGTAAACCCGTTAGATGGGTAGTACAAGATAGGTCAAGATTTGGATCTTGCCATGTTCTCGTCATATTGGCTCTTAATTGCAGATTGACGTAACACAAAACAACTTCCGGTAATTGGAAGGCTGATCTCTAATGTAGAGCAAATAATTCGACTATAACTCCGTCCTGAAAATGCTAAGGAGCTGTCGCTCTGCGGCGTAGCTGTCTCGTCGTGTACCAACCTTTAGCTCTAATGACATGCAAACTATTGCCGACTTCCTATATGAGCTTTCTCTCTATGATATTTGTACCTACAAGGGTTTGACGTGTTCGTCCAGACGCTTGGTATCCGTCTTTGCTTCAGCGCCTCTCTTGGTCTCTTTCTTACTGTACGGGTAGGTTACATTTCGACCCCCAATCTTACTGATCCGGAGACCTGAAACGAAACGTTTTGGCCTGCAGCTCTGAGCTCTGAGAGGCTGGTAAGAACTTCGTAGGCGCATTCTAACCCCTGGCCCCTACATGAATCGACGATCTGGGGTGACCGTGCTGCAGTCCCGCTACCCCGTATGGTATGCCGGCCGGTCTCTCCATATGTGGATTGCACCACGTGAAATGAATCAACCCCGTAAGCTGGCATGCATCGTCCGTGCTCATCTGGGGCTACAGCTTCAAATTTCTCCTAGTCGCCAAGATGTTTCTACCAAGCAAACCGAGCTATGAAGTCGATACCCTTACTAGTAGGCCCTTCCTACCTAGAGATCTGTACTATGACCTAAAAGGTACCAAAACCATCCTAGGTAGACCTTGGGGCTTAGATAGATCTACCTAGGTGTTGATCCTTCTACGTGTGACATCGGAGGCTTGAATGAGGGTTTTTGGCAGTTGGGGATATACCTCAGGAGGACCCCTTGTCGGTAGGGTCAAAGAAGGATCAATATTACTTCTCATTCATTAACGGCTCAGGAGTATTAAGAACCATGTCCATTATACGCAATAAAATGCCGATAAATACCGATATTACTTGCAGTAGATCGACCTGATCTAGCTTATACTGAGGTCTGCGCTGCCTTATGCTGTATCGATAAACTCAGGGTCTCGCATCCTATGGCGATCATCATCCCGCCTCCCCGCACTATCATTATCTACCGGCCGTAGAGCATCTCCGAAGCTGTGAAGGTTATGCTAGAGTTAAGCCAACCAAGGAATTCACATAGAAGAGACTCTTACAAACCCAGCCTCATGAGGTGTGAAAACCACGCGAATATGAGACAAGTCTTGCAGCTTCGCTACCAGCTGGCCGAGCCGTCGCGCCCTGAACATGAGCGGGCAAGGAAGCCACGTTGAATATTGAAGCCGAAACCCGACACACACACACTTGTTTCAATACAGCTTGATTGGCGTGTCCGAGGAAAGCTCGTTCACCAGGTTCGCCCGAGTCGTGGTTAAAGGATCACGCACGTCTCCAATACATATATGCACGCGCGCACACACCTGCCTAATCGAATCAGCAGCTAATAAGCCCAGGCTTGAATAGAGTTATTTTAGAGTTGCTCGCTTTATCTTGGATAATCTACAAAATTGTATCCCACGCCTACCTAGCATGACCATGACCTTACCCCTGCAGCAAATCCTCCAAGTGTGCATGTGTGTAGTGAATCTGGGTTGCACAAAACCCCCTGTCTGCGTCAGACTGCCACTCAACCTGAGACCAGACGAGGAAAACCAATAAAAAAAAATTGGCGGGAAGGCAAAACCGTTGCGAGAATGCTCTCCTGAAAGAGATGTTACCGTTTGGGAATCGGCGTCGGCGAGTTCAGAGGAGGTGGTATTTGTCGCAGCATTCTACCCTGCCTGACACCATGTGGTAGAAACATCATTCTTCCTTTATAGCTAGCCGGCCACTGCCTCTGAACTAATCCTCCGTGTCGGAAATCGAAGTTCGTCAAGAACGGAAGGCCATGGGTACCTAGGTACGTAAGGTACCTGATCCGCTCTTACTCTTACTACCGCGCCGGCGGAGAAACAAGGTCAAGAAACAAGGGGTACGGGGCACGCGAAAAATCCAAGCTCTCTCGGAATCGATGAAGGTCCGCAAACGGGGAATTAAAAAAAAAAAGGCCCAGCGAACGCATGATGCGGGAAATAGGAAGCGAAATCATATCATCGCCGAATTATAGCTCGGTCCAAGTTCGCGCCCTCTCAGCGCATGTCTCTAATAAAAAGGCGGGACAAGAGAAAAGGGGTGACTTAAAAACCTCGCGGCTCTCTCGCATATACCTGGTAGGCTAGACGCGTACGATGGTACGTAAGCACAGCTTGGTGAGCCGCCGCGCTTATGTCACCAACCAGGAGAGTTCTGGGTTGAAATTGATGAGATATCCGGTCACGCGGAGTGGCCCCTTGTCGTAATAAAGAGAGCCTCGCGGCCCCCGTCCCACGTAAGCAGCCTGGCCAAGTCCTCAGCTACGGCATCAACACTTGCGGTAAAAAGTAGCGAATCGGTACGCGCGGAGAATGCGTGTGCGACGATACGATGGGATGGGCTCAGGACGAAGATTTAGAGGATCTCGTTGGCTTTTTTCATCTGGCGCGGCGTGGCGGTCTTTAGGAACGAGTCTTTAGCGTGCTGAGGTACATATGGAGTCTGAGCTGGAGGGTGCGTTGGGGTGGTGGCGCCAGCGGTTTTCTGTTCCACTAGTTCGTCGTGATCCTGGATAGGATTAGAAGAGGAGAATAAACCCCTAATACTCGAAGGGAAGTAACAGCTGAAGAAGCCAGTCTTAGGTTCGCTGTTGTCGTCGCCCATGGTGATTGTTGGCGTATATAATCTTGGAGATATTTGCTTGTTTTGGAGTGCGTCTAAGTATGCCCCTGTTCAATGCCTAAGAGTAAGGCTACCTTAGTGCTTCAAGTAAGGACTCTAAATTGAACGACGATGCGGAAATGGGAGTATACTACGAATGAATATACGCAATCGTCGATTGACACGTCCCGTACAGAGTTTTGGAATATAGTAATAGAGAGGGTATTAAGCATGAAAGTGGTACGAGGTCAACGACCCTCAGTGGCTGAATCGAAAGTGGATTTCTCTGCGTCAAAAAACCACCAATAGTTATCGGTGGTATGAATACAGTGAGGTTTTCGAGGCTTAACTTAGGAAGGGCTTATGGATTCTTGATGGTAATATAAGGAGCTCGGAAACCATGTGATGTTCGCAAATGCCTCAAAAGGTGGAATAAAAGAAAATATCATGTCTTGTTCTAAGTCATAGCAACTTCATCTCCGCGGATGTCAGCAACCGCGAGACACCCGGTGCACCATCATCTATTCTTGAAAGGCCATTGAGCAAAGAGTGTATATATCATTCTGCTAACTTAGTCTTGCATGGTATTCCCTATGATACCTTGAGTTGGGGAAGCACAGAGTAAAGCGTCAATTGACAGTAAGGAACACGAGAGGGTAGGTTCTAGCCCCTCGAGGTCGCTCAGATTGCTTCTTGGCCTTCCTCCTGATAGGAAGGGACCGCTTCACACCGTCGATTAGTGAAGTAACCGTAGACTCCCCCACAAGGCCGTAATGGGCCGGGCTGGTTTTGGCTGCACGAGCTGGACGTGGGCTACCACTTTTCTGGAACCGAGACACGGTAGAACGCTTTACAGCTGAGGAAGAGACGTCGGTTCAATTAAGCGAGCAGACTTTATTTCTAAGTTTAGATATTGAGTGTCTCCGAGCGCCTCGATCGTGTTTAACCATAAACTCCTCTGGTGAATTTGGCAGAAGAATGATCGAATGTCTCATCTCCTGTAACTACCAAAGCACAAGCACTGGGGCCACAGAGTGTAGCTGCTGATGGTGGCGTTGAGAGGCGTCATTGGATTACTTCGCTGTGGAGATCTGCTGCAGACTCTGCTGCCAGACCGTGTGAAAATGGGCAGATTCCCAGTTGTATGTCGCTCTCTGGCCAAAATCAAGATTCGTACTTCCTAATAGTACCTCCGTAGGTATTTAGCAAGCTCAGCTGTGCAAACCCATAGCTAATGACGTTATCATGATATCTCTAAGTCTAAATGTCGACCACTAGCATACGACTTACAAGAGAACACATACTAGGTTTGGGGCTGACCTTCAGCCGCACGTTGACTAAACAGAAGAGCCTGGAATCACCGATACTGTATTAAACATCTTGGGCAAAAATAGAGTGAAACTAGCGCGGATCATCCTTCAGCTTGAATCCACACATCGGACGAGCTGAGAAAAGACACCAAAATGGGTTTGGGCGTTGATTAGTGAACGAATGAAACATTTGGGACGGTCAGGTACGTATATGTCCGATGAGTGTTTTGCCAAGTAGTGTTGTTGATTAACTATCTTCATCTTCAGATTCCGTCTCTTCATCTTCCTGCGTAACGTATGGAACAAACCGAAAGTCGAGGAAGCTTACAGTACCGCCTTCATTCTCCACCATAAATTGCAAGCTAAGTACTCCTTGAGCATCACCGCGGAAGCTGACTTTGTTCGCTATTCGCATCGCCTCAGTAGCCGATTTGATGAAGTCGAACTTGAAACTTTGAACCCAGCGTTCACGCACCGAAAAGGTATCGAGGAGATCACGGCCACTTGAAAAGTCGACGCTAGCACTCCCGAGGCCTCCACCACTTGATAGACTGAGATATGGCGCATTTGGGGACGCGGCGATAGCGATGCGAACTGGGGCCATAGGAGCCAACTCGGACAGGGCATCGAGTAGCCATCGAGCATGCATAATAATCTTGAAAGATAGATCCTCACGATCGAAGGGTATGTCATCGGGTGCTTCAGGGGTGTATGTTACCATATTACATTGAGTTTTCACTCCAGTCTCTTCAAGGATGATGCTTAGTGGAGCTCCATCTTCTTCATACATGATACAACATGTTCCAGGCATGCCGAGACTCTTGTGGCTAAAAGCATCCGGACGGTAGTTGCGCAGATTGCTGTGATAATTTTCTGATTCGGCCTTGGCAGCTCGAGCAGCCATATCTGTGGCTCCGAATATCTGTAAGGCTTCTAAGAGAGCGGCCAGATTCATCTGGAATTCTGGGGGGTTGGCCTCTTGTGGCATATTCAGAGTATAAGAAGTGAAGAGAGTTTTATCTAGAAAGGCTACACCTAATGGGACTGTTAGATGGCTCATTCTTGGTATTTGTAGCGAAAATGGCCTACCTTGCATCACGCGTGAGTGGTCTGCGGAAAACCGAATGCCATCATGAGTAATTTGAACGTGGACCTTTGCGGTGAAGCTGATACACTTCAGTAATTGATATATCTGCCTTGTGGAACTTGCCACTGCTCGAAATAGTGCCTCATGTGGAGGAACGGACTCAGCGGGCTCGGCCATGGCGAATATGTAGTCTCTCTTAGGTAGGTAGTTGAATGCTTTTCCAATGTAAATATTATCTCAGGGGTGAAGAGGAGCTCGGCTAGCGGGAATAGCCTCCAATTACGTTCACGTAGATGTACCGTCAACCTGAATAAATACTCTTGTAGACCTCAATTCATCTATGATACACACCGGTACTCTCCTGGGGCTCGCGGTACCTTTCTCGGGGTATCTACTAGACGTAAACTCCGACCGCACAGAACATGTATACCGTGCCAAATCTGCCATCGCGTTAGGAGAGTTGTGAGATAACTCGTGTTGGAGGAGAGGACATACGCAATGGCTAGCGAGGCTGGAACTCCGTAGATGGGGAGGTTGAAGAAAGACCGGTCTGCGCGGAGGGAATTAGTAAACCATTAAGGCTCAATTAAGAAAATCGATCACTCACTTAGTGCGAACGCGCCAGTCAAAGACAGACCAAGGAGAAGAAGAACAAATCCGACCAGGAATTGGCTACCCTTTCCAACTGTGGGGAGAAATGGGCTGCCAGGTGCAGTTTGCCAGATCTCAAGCAGTGAAGAATCCATGAAGAGGGACAAGAGATAGCTTTCACGGGGTTCTCAGGACGACGCAGAATCGTTTGTCTAGGTAAGAATTTGTGACAAAGTAGTTTGACTTTTATGACTTCATTCCTTGAGAAGTGCGATGCTTCAAAAACGTGGAGATAATATAATAATTATGGCGTTTCTTGGTTAAGAAGCAACAAGCTCCCACTCATGTTGCCTTCCTTCTACGGTAGTGGATGCCGCTCTTGCACCACTGTTTGCAAACAGGTGGCCTGTCTCCTTCTTCTGACTAAGCTCTAACTTAGCCTTAACATTGGCTACCTTAAAAAGGGCAGCACTAATCCTATTATAGCAATAACGTTACATAGAATCTTACGGGTTAGCACTAGCGTACGTATGTATGTACCGTATTTAACGATGCAGTAGCTCTGTTTCCAGGGCTGTGGAAATGCGCCCGCATTTGTCCAATTGGAATCTCGGGTTTCCTTCCCCACATGCATTTCGAAGGTTCCGGTTTCCACTTTCGACGTAGACTTTCCACTTCAACAACGCCTCCGCGTCAAATCCCCGAACTTCCCCATGTTGCTTATCAACTTCAACTCAAGCGCATTTGACTAGACTCGTTATCTCACCCTTCCATAACTTCTTGCTGTGCGCCGTCGAAGCTGCCACGATGGTTAAAGACGAGAGTAAGTTCTCCGCCATTATTGAATACCTTTCGCGCTTCTAACTTCTCCCTTCGCAACAGATGGTAAGCGCAAGGCCAGTGACGAACCATCGTCACCAGTCGCCGCCAAGAGAGCGAAACACGATGAGTCGGCAGAGCAGGACAAGAAACCCGTCATCAAGCCGATTCCATTCCCAGAGAAGGTATCTACTCCCAAACTCGCCCCTTGCGACCTTATATCATCTACTGTCAACGATACCATTACACAAGGCGCAATAATGTGGCTACATGCATTTTTGAGAACAAGAATGGTTAACGTGATTCCTTAGCCCGCCGTCATCGAGGAACGAAACGGCGAAATTGAGTTCCGTGTAGTGAACAATGATAACGAGCGCGAATCTCTCATCATCCTAACCGGCTTGAAATGCATCTTCCAGAAACAACTACCCAAAATGCCTAAGGACTATATCGCGCGACTCGTTTACGACCGGACCCATCTCTCCATCGCTATCGTCAAGAAGCCTCTCGAAGTTGTTGGTGGTATTACTTATCGACCGTTTAAGGGACGTCAGTTCGCAGAAATCGTGTTCTGTGCGATCAGCAGTGACCAACAGGTGAAGGGCTACGGCGCTCATCTGATGTCCCATTTGAAGGACTATGTCAAAGCTACCAGTGACGTGATGCATTTCCTGACATACGCAGACAACTACGCAATAGGATATTTCAAAAAGCAGGGATTCACCAAGGAAATCACGTTGCCTCGATCTGTATGGATGGGCTACATCAAGGACTACGAGGGTGGCACTATAATGCAGTGTTCCATGCTGCCGCGTGTCCGATATCTTGAGATGGGCCGCATGCTTCTTAAGCAGAAGGAATGCGTACAGGCCAAGATCCGAGCCTTCTCCAAATCCCACGTTATCCACCAACCGCCTAAGCAGTGGAAGAATGGTGTAACGCCCATTGACCCTCTATCCATCGAAGCAATTCGAGCGTCGGGATGGTCGCCCGATATGGACGAGCTAGCGAGACAGCCGCGACATGGCCCGAATTACAATCAGTTACTTCATCTGCTCAACGACCTACAGAATCACCAGTCGGCATGGCCATTCCTCAATCCGGTTAACAAGGATGATGTGGCTGATTACTACGATGTGATTAAAGAGCCCATGGATCTAAGCACCATGGAAACCAAGCTCGAGGCCGACCAATACTCTACGCCTGAGGAGTTCATCAAGGACGCGAAGCTCATCTTCGACAACTGCCGCAAGTACAATAACGAATCTACACCATACGCCAAGTCCGCCAATAAGCTGGAGAAATTCATGTGGGCCCAAATCAAAGCAATCCCTGAGTGGTCGCATCTCGAGCCCTAGTTTAGCAACGCAGAGCGATTATTCACGGATGAGCTGAAGGCCAGGAGGAACAAAGAGCGAGCAGAGGTGAACGCAAGGTCAAGCGTGGGATATGGGTTTGACCCCGAAGTCCTCCTTCAGGAAGATGATGATATACTGACGAGACAAGCCCGCCGCGGACGAAGAGCCAAGAACAGCGCTGTCCGCGCTATTGAGGCTTTCCGAGTTGTTTTCCCGGACGACGGTGGAACCGAGTGTGAGGAGAGTCCTCGTACTCCCCGGTCCAGGGCCCAACGAAGGAGCCAACAGATGTTACGGGACTCCCAACAGCCTTACCCCAGTCCTGGTTCTGTCATTCCATCTTCGAAGGGATTGAACGTATCGGCCACAACGCAAGTCAACTACGAAGTTCCCGATGCTGTTTACGCTGACCAAGACTATTTCGTTGAGGACGCATAGGAAGGCGGGCCTCTCATCGAGAGATCTCCTCTATGCCTGTCGTTGGTCTCGCGAACGATTCAACAAATGTCCCCGGAAACTAAGTCTCACGGATCTTCTGCATCGCCGACAGATGAAATGGAGGGAGTTATCGTGGAGCAGGCAAAGGGAAGGGGACGCGGGCATAGCAAACTCCCAAGGCGTAAGGTGATACGCTAAACCTCCCTGCTATGGGGACGTGGACGGTCGGAGAAGAACATGATTTTGCGAAGTAATGATACCACAAACGGATGCTTTAGGATGTAGGAGTTGGCATGCAGCATGATGAGTTTGGCGTCCAGGAAGGACGGTCTAGTGCTGTGGCAGGGCGCATTGCATTTTTTGTTTTTTTCTCTGCGGATTCTTGACGCAGTTAGGAATTGACGTTGCATTGACTTCTTTGAGATTCACAATGCTTGTTGAATTTCTAATACGATGTGAAAGCCTACCTGTAACGCTGCAAACTCTTTCGACTTTTGACATTGGATGGAAGGAAGTAACAGCAACTATGCTGGTAATTCATTCATCCTCCTTACCCACCTATGTAATTGCTGGGAAGAAACACGATGTGAAAATCGACGATGAGACTAAAAGATTACAAATGTACAGGTGCTCATGTCCGCTCATTTCCGATATTCAGGTTGTCTATACCAATTGCTGCCATTAATCCCATGTCGACTATCTCTACCATACATATTAGGCTCCGCTGAAGAGCAACTAAATAGGGGGATATGTCCCGATTCATTAACCACATCTGCACAAAGCCTTCACGAACATGAACTCATTTTCTTTGGTTGGGCCGTAGGCAAAAATATTTACAGGACCGACTGACTGGGTTAACTGACCGTATTCATCTGATGTAGCTGAAAAACTCATTGGCAAGCAAATTTGGATTTCGGATTTCTTTCGCAAACGCCCCTGCTCGAAAAAGCAAATCTGGTAGTAGGTAATCCATGAAGGCAGCCCGCAACTCCTCGTGTAAAAAAAAATCGATGCTCCCCTTTTCTTTCGCCTCCCTTCTTAGAGGGCTGATATTCCCTATTTGCCCATAAATGTTGTAGATCTTGAACTAATTGCTCAGGGAATGCCCAGTGCTTGACACTAATTTCTATCAACAGTCTACGTGTTAGTGCAATAACGAAGTTGGACACCCCTGACTCATATTTCGTTGGCGGTGTTTGAATGTGGTCTGGGAAACGAAGTTTGTTGAATTTGTCTTCGCAGTAATAGCTGCCCATAGCCTACACCCAATGCTTTGTAGTTCGGAACCATTGTTGCCATTCCTATTGCCATAACGGTTAATTATCCCGAGAGTTTACGGCCTTGCACTTAAGTCTCAATCCAGCCATCTGAAGCCATAATATATTCCAAATATCATCAATATGCTCTGAAAAAAGGGTCCACTCCTCAGTATGTAGCTTATTAATTCGCCTAAGGAAATAGGTGATGACCGTCTAGGCCAGCAAGAAAACGACGTATGCCGCCACAGAAGAACTTAATGACCAAGCACTAAGGATAATTCTGAAGTGAATTTAGTAGTGATGGGGTATCGAGTAATTTTGCGCCAAAATTGGTAACGTTCGTCCTGATAGCCGGCGCCGGGATTTTAGAAGGTAATGTTATTATGGCAGAGAGATATAGGTCTGAGTGCCAGACTGGGCTGTTCGCTGCAGACGAACCTGCGAAGTAGGAACAGTACTAGTTTCGCTAGCTGGCAGTCGTAGATCCGAATAATTGCGGCGTAAGTTTCTTCTGGCATTATTGTTCTGGAGATAGCTCTGCAAGGAACGTTCGGCAGAACGCTCCTCTGGAGTCGGTGAATCATGCCCTCTACTCGGTGCCTCATTTTCCAAGGCATATCGGAGTACACCATGGAGGAAGTCCGGAATCTCATGCCACTGGCCAGCTCGCGCCGCACTGAGCATTCGCGGCGGGAAAAGTGCTTGTGGGATGAGAGCCATATTACTTGACTCTCGTACGATTTGTTCTGTAAGAAAGGGAAGCTCGCCCGACTCAATTGCGTTCTTCAACCATTGTTCCCATTCTTCATCCAGAGGCAATGATGTGTCACCAGCCTCGTGACGCGCGGCTCGTTCGCGGAGGCGCTCATTCAGAGGAACTCCAACACTCGTCAGCTCACCATCGCTGTCCTCCTCGGCTTCCATATCCTCATCCGGTGTTGCCGAATCATCCTCCGATTGTGCAGTCTGCGCTGGGCGAGCCGTTTGTGGCCTATCCTCGGGCTCGACCCAGTCTGCAATCTCATCAAAAGCTGTATCTCGGATAACTACCCCGGAATCTCGCTCGAATCGCTCCTTTGCCCACTTCGTACCTTCCCATTTCGTCAGATTCGAAATTTCGGAATTAGTCAGACGCAGAGCATCGAATGCTCGGAACAAACGGCGATGCCATGGCCAGCGGCTGAGTCGTATGCGGTGGATGCGGTGGGTGTAGTCCAAACCAGGGTACTTGGCTTCTTGAGTATCGAGATGGCCGTAGAAAGAATGAACTTCTTGGCGGACTTCTGGAATAAGGTTTCGGTGGAGGAGAGTGTGGAAGTTTTGCGGATCGTTTGGTCGAGGTTTAGGAAACATGCACTCGTAAACGAGTTGATCAACCGGGCGGCCCTTCATTGTTGGCAGAAATGACCTCGGATGTTGGCCGGTTAGAAGTCGACTTAGTTGGGTAGGTTTCTCAGGTGTTGTCGTGTTTGGCAGGAAATACCGAAGACCGTCCTCGAATAGAATGAGATGGAAAGCGATGGATGATGCCTAAGTGGTGAGATGACCCAACGAGACTAACACCAACGGCGAGACTACCTAGAGTAAGTTTCGCTAACAAGCCGCACCGAGTATATGAACACCGTTTATATGGGTACCGTTGTGTTTCTAGATTTTGTTGCGCGGGAGAGTTCTGGATGTGTGGGAAATAGAGGCACTAGTTAGTTGTATGTTTGTGTGTGTGGAGGGGCTTTGGGTGTTAGAGGATGGGCTCGTTGGAACTGAGTGGGAAGAACGAGGGGAACCCGTGCTCCGGAGAAGGGACTACGCCGCAAAGTTGAGTTGAGGGAGCGTGAATAATCCGGTGGCCTAGATTTGTGTGAATCGTTAGATAATGAGTGAGGCAGTAGAAGAGGATGGATCAAGGTTGCGAGTAAGATTGACTAGGCTGCGGACCGAAAAACGGGAGTTGGATAATTCCAGGCGTCGCAGGGATTGGCTCAATGTCAATGTAGGCAGGTGAAGATTACGAGGGAAGAGAAAGAGTAGAAGGGCTTGCGATGTTCGGGTCCCAATTCAATCCCAATTAGGATTGGTACTTTCCCGCAGGTGACAAGGGTGTAAACCTAAGCAGAGACGAGAGGGAAAAAAAACAAATTGGAATCGACGAATCAGACGCTAATCACCGCATATGTGTGTTACAGGGGTTCACAGGTCCAGAAGGGCGGCGATCGCAAAGCCTCTCCATTGGCCAGGTGTTGGCGTTTTATTGAAGGTACTCGTGACCTACCCACTGTCCCACTACAAACCATACCAACCATGCCGTACACGTATGTATCGACATCTTTTTGTACCGTATCAAAGACATGTACCTATTCGAGGTCGGTATCTCGCGCCTTGCTTTAAACGCATGCAGCTAACTCATCTAGGTTAGATACACAGTTTAGACTGGTCGAGAAGTTTAACCTTAGATAGGAATATCAACTTATAAATTGTCAATATTTCATGTCCGTTGGTTTCACTGCTTTATCAACTCAGGTATCAACTCCTTCAACCTTATCATCTGACGATCCTCTCAATTTCACCGAGTGAAGCAATGGGAAAAAAAAAAAAAAAAAAAAAAAAAAAAAAAGAAACGGCCCATTTATAG